>JAODUH010021606.1:0-21019 GCA_027564835.1 Typhlichthys subterraneus
TTGCCCGGGGGGAGGATCAGGTTAAGGGGGTGTTGTTTGTTTCCATGTGAAATGTAGGTTGTAAAGCCCTTTGAGACAATGTGATTAAGGGCTATATAAATAAAATTGACTTGACTTGACTTGACTTGCTACAGTCATTGTTGTGGCGTGGAATCAAATCCATCAAGAAACGCAGGACAGAAAACAAGGTAAATATTTGATTTTAAGGAAAACTTATGTTTTATGTATAAAAGTTATAGTTGCTTGCCAAGACTCACCCAATAGATATTGCAAAGACACACCAATTAAATGTTTTATTGAGTCAAGTAAATTTTTCCAGTTTTTGATTAAATACATTTAAATAACATGTAATTTGTGTACGGTAGTCCCGCTGTAGCTTCATGAGACCATCCTGATCACATGAGCTTCAGCCTAACCAACGCCTCGAGAATCTGGAGAGCTTGAGATCCTTGGTGCTGCCATCCTAGTGCGTGACCTATCAGTGATTGAAGGCGTGTCTAGAAAACGACAGTGGCGGTTCCGCATCAGTTTTAGTAGATTTTCTAAGAGCAGAGATCGGCATAAAGGATTTTCTTGTAGAAAAATATATTTTCACTCTTCAGCAAGAGTTGAACTGGTTGCTGGTTCACAGGTTCCTCCAATCATCTGCCGAGTATTTTTTGAAAAAGCCCTGCTCTTTTTAAACAGTTTCAATGGACGGCTTCTCGGATGGTTCTGTGTGAAACAATCCAGCTGGGTTTGTGCTGCTGCACATTCTGTGCTTTCTAAAGATGACTGACACACGCAGAGTGGACTCCTGCGAGCCAATGGTGACACCGATGTAGGGATCCAGTGTACAATTGGCGCTAAAGGTGAGTTGGGTTGTCAGCTTGACTTATATGAAGACAAACCTTTCAGGAGATCACTAACAGTGATTAGTATCGAACTAACCCACTAAGAGTCCTACAAATGCACATTGTGTGTGAAGGGACGGAAGGCAAAGCTTTAAACTGCAGCGGGCAGGATTTGAGAGTTGCAGTGAGATCTACAGTAACTAAAGCAGGATATGTAAATCAACAGCCAATCAACAGGCAATCACTACTTCCAGAAAGTCAGAGAGTCCTGTGTTCAGCTTACATGGTGATATGTATCTTAATCGATCTATAGAGCGGCAGGGGCTGTACACCAGATGGAGCCCATATTCTCACAAGGCACACAACTCGTTGATATGCGATATAGTGTCATTTAGCTGTCGGTTAAAATCCTACCTACAACTCCTTTAATGAAGCAGTTGCATCTGAAAGGTGGTTCTTACATGCTTTAATATTGCTTGGTGTTGCATCCAGTCCAATTACAGGAGCTGTGTGGATCTACTGGGCACTGGAGGCGAACAGATTACTTCTCACACACACACACACACACACACACACACACACACACAAGGGGTGAGTGCATGTTGTGTAATATTATATATTATATACAATATACGCAGAACCTGTTGTTACCAAGCTTGTGAAATGAACCCCTAATTAATATGTGTCATACACTATTATACAAATTCCTCTATATATTAATCCTACGCAGAGACACCGAGACATACAGCATGCAGATAAAAAGGGATATTACCGCTCCATATGGGCCAAGGTGCCCTCCATACGTAGATAGCACATTAGCACGGTGATTGTTGTGAGATGCAGGGGCCGATGATTAGTTAGTTTATCAGCGCTCGCGAGGAGGCGTAGGAGTAATGAAGGCAGCGCTACGTGAGAATCTCGTGCAATGACATCTCCCAATCATTTTCCCCAACGCAGCCTGTGCATCACATCCCTGCCTTCCCTTGATGCGGTTGCTACCCATTCTGCACACGGTGATGTGTATAAATCTGCTCCCTAATCTTTTGACAGGTAGCCGGTTCCCCTGCACAGACTCAGAGAGTCTTGTGATGCACGCATGGCTTATTTGGCAGAGTGGCTCGGGGCCACGCAAACAAGGAGTCACTCTGTTTTGAAAGATTAAAAAACTTTCCAGTTGCGTTAATGAACACAGAGCGTCATGCTATAGCAAGTTACATGAAGAGAGATCATTTGGAAACGTTCATATTTTCTAATCGCCTGTAGGCTTACCGTGTCTATAAAAGTCCCGATGATATCCGTGGCGGAGTACTGGAAAACATTGTGCAGGCAAGAATGATGTAGTGATGGTTTTATTTAAAAATGAATAAAATCGCAAAGCACCTATATTATCCTGGTTCTTTTATATATACACTATGGAAATATGCATCACAGCTCCACCCACATTCAACCAAAGATAATTAGACAACATAATTGTAGAGGGGCTTTAAACAACTGGATAACATTTAACTTCCATTAGGACGACCATGGAAGATGTATCTGGTAAAGACTGAGTATGACTGAAAATGATTTGCGAAGTGAGTGGAAAATAGGAATGGATGTAAATTATTACCGAACTATTCCTCTAGCCACTATAAATATATGTAACGTGCAAGTCTTTCAGCCTTGGTTCTACGCCCGTTCATCTGAGAAATAGACATGCTGCCATCCGTTAAGTGTAAGATCAGATTAGAGTCATAGGTGACAAACTGTTGCAGTTTCAGCCCAATTACACCACACTTCCCCCTGTCTTTGGTACAGTGGCTTTATCCCTTCTCAAGGAGGAACCTTTCAAACAGAATGAATGTATCAAAGTGCAGATGAGTGGAGAACCCTTGACTCTCGCACTCAAACCTTGTACACCAGGTGTCTCAGTAATGTAACGTGTAGTGTAACACAGAAGAATGCAACCAGGAAGTAATCAGGTTTAACCGTTTGCATGGTAGAATTCTTCTTTCAATCGGGTTGTGGAACGGGTTATACTACCCCTCTAGCCTCACGAGACCATCCTGATCACGCGAGCTTCAGTTTAACTTCGCCGTGAGAATCAGTATGGAAAGCCTCGGAATCATTTTGAATGTGTCCGAGTAGCAACTGAACTTTCCAATCAGCGTCGTGTATATAGCTATATGGGCATGGTTTTGGTGTGCCGACAGCGAAAACGACCAGATGATTAATCCAATCAAGTATTCCTTTGAAAGTACAGCCATTCACAAACAGTTTCAATGTACGGCTCCCCAGACAGATGGACTTGTGACAACAATCCCTATGGCATGTCAGGTTACTACCCCTCTGCTTCGGAATGAAACCTCAAAATGTAATTCATATTCAATATTAAAGTTTGCATCTACATGTAACATATTCATGAGACAAGTGTGGCTAGTTACTTTCATGTCTGTTAAGGTCTACATTTACCCTAAGATGTCTTAACCCTGTAGAGGCCAAGTCTACACATACAAATGTTAAACTCTACAATTTCTTCATATTCTGAAGATCAGCAATTTTACCATGGTCAGAAGGTTTTTGTAAATATCTTGATTCATCATCACATTAAAGTGGATCACAATGGCTTTCTGGCCCTAGATGTCACACAAAACAAATGAATTGTGGGCAACACACACACACACACACACACACACACACGTACACACACACACTAAGATGCACTTGCGGTCGGCCCGACTATGAATACAATGACCAGAGGAGCTGGTCACACCACACACACAGAGGGAGTGATTATTCTCTGTTCAGGACACCATTACACTATATATTTACATATGAACTAGTTCTCTGCTGTTACATTAATGTTTTCAAAAATCGTATATAGGACCTTTAAATACAGTACTGGGGCAGCAGCTGAGATGCTCTCCAGGTACTGCCTTGTTCTGAGGGCAAGGCACAGGCGTTAGGACCTTGCCCCTCCAACCGTGAGAGTGTGTGCCCGTGAATTGTTCCCCCCGCGTCCAGACAGACACTGTCGGGACCTATTGAGCGCCGCGCCGACCTCTGCTATCCAATTTGACAGGAGGAACACGGGCTGAGGCGGCACAGCGCTGATTAGAGGAGGCAGCTTGTTTCCTTGTATTCTTCATGCTGCCTGCCTATTTGTCTGTCTGCATGTCTGTCTGTCTATCTGCCTGTCTGTCTGCCTGTCTGTCTGTCTGCTTTTCTGTCTGTCTGCATGTCCGTCTGCTTTTCTGTCTGTCTGCCTGTCTGTTTTTCTGTCTGTCTCTCTCTGTCTGTCTGTCTGCTTTTCTGTTTGTCTGTCTGCCTTTCTCTGTCTGTCTGAATGCCTGCTCATCTGTCTGCCTCCATGCCTCCCTACATTCCTGCTAGTCTGTCTGTCTGTCTTTCTGCTTGTCTCCCGCCCATTGCCTGCCTGCAACCAGCTGAAAGATTGTTTACACTTCATTTCCCAGCTGCCGTGATCTCACACCTTGTTAAATGGTCCAGCTCTGCATCTGCTGCGATGTCCACTGCCTCATCACGCCTATTAGTGGGCTGCCTGATCATCTGAAACACCAGCGACAACTCATTTAGCAAGAGAAATGTGATTGTGTAACTTCTTCAAGGCATAGTAGCCAAGGAGGATGTTATGTTGTGTAATGTATGCATGATGTGATCTGGTAAGGCATCTCAGGCAGCAGAATGCATTGGTCTGGACTATCTAAGACTCCTGTTTTTTCTGAATCAATGTGTGAATCATCGTCTCATTTGCTCAAAAGTAATTTTATAGATAATTTACTGCTGTACTACAATGAATATGACATTGAAATTATAATATTAATATGACAATTTGCTCTGTTATCTTTCTTGCTACCAGAATTTAAGTATTTATCTCTAATGTGTGTTTTTGTGGCATGCTGATTTGCGTTCAACCTCGAAATAATGAGATTTGCAAACATAGCTTCAATTTTACTTGGACGGCGATTAAAGCAGCAGGAACAAATGTTTTACATTTCATCGTGAAGCCAAATGCAGATGTATGCATAATTACAAATTAAATTAAGGCTAGATCTAATGAAGTTGGAGTGTGTCAAACAGACAAATATTAGCACCAGCGCAATCAAGAAAGTATATTAAAAACAGGCGATTGTGATCTTTTCTGTCCCTTACAGTATTTGTAATATATTTTTAACAATAGCATTTGATTTGAGGATGGAAAAAAACATTATGAATATATAATTATCGTTTTCTATGTAGAATATGTAAATCATGTATATATAATGTTGCAAATTGGACAGTAGCTTCAATCTAGCAGAAGTAGATCCAGCTGAATCAACTCAAACAATCAAACAACCCACAGGGTGAAAGTAGCTCCACACGTGACCACGCCCATCACACCGACACAATCAACAACTCTCATTGAAACATAATGGCAGCCGGTCGCTTTGTCGTCCGTGTGAACGCAGGATGGACAAACCCTCCACTCATAGCTTTTATCAAAAAAGTGTTTAAAGACGGCGGCGACATCTTTGTAGTACCTGACTGCCTGGAATGCCCCCCTATTTATTATAACAAAAAGTGCTTCCGGTACAGTTGTCATGAACGAGGAGACTAGCTATAGAGACCAAAACCATTTTTTAAACCAGGTTGTAAACATTTTAACATGGGAGTCTATAGGGATTGATTCCCTTTTGCAGCCTTTTGCAATCTCTAAAAATATTTTAGAGATTTAGTTACAGATGAATGATGCAATATGTAATTGCAAACAATTAATAAATGTCCCCATGTCCCATGAATATAATGGATTAATTTAGAACGACATTCCTTCCACTTTGTCGTCATTTACACAGAGCTCATTGTTGTCGCAGAGTTTCCAACTGTGCTGGGAGATTCCTAGAGGTCAGCTTCAGCTTAAGCAGAGAACTCGAACTCACAAAAGGTGCTCAAGGGCTTATGGCTCATGGAGGGAATCTGCTGTCCCTCTTTTGGAACCCGCGACGAGCTACGCAGGCCTGCAGACGAGAAGTGGCTGCAGTTCAAGACCGCCAAGCCCGTTTCCCTGACGCAGGCCGAGATGGTGTGAGAGCAGGCTGTGTTGGTAGCTGAGAGCTGTTCCAGATCCCTGTTAAACTGGTTGGTCCTGCGTTCCAACAGCTACTTCTTGCAACCTTGACCCATCGTTATGCTTCCCATACTAAATATCCTGTGGCTGGTGGACCCCTTTAATGATAATGATAATAGTATACTGTACTAACATGTCAACATACTGTAGGCTACAAACATTTCAAAACACATTTCAGCACCCCAGTTTCAGTCACAGTTCCAAGCCATTCTTTCAGCCCCTCAAATTGTGCATATGTAAGTTTTTATACCGTTTTATCATTCGTATCTGGCTATACCAAAATACTTTTATTTATCTCTGTGCTTGCATTCCATGCCCGTTCCTCTGAAAGCAAAGAGTAGCCATAATTAACATGCCATAGTGCCATACATTAAGAATAGTCAATGCTTTTGTCTTGTTCAGTGCTAATTAACTTTTATTGAAGAGTGGAATTACCCTCTTCAAGAGCCACTGGATACGAAGCACATACGTAAAAACATGCATGTGTGTGTGTGTGTGTGTGTGTCTGAGAAAGATCAAATCATTGGTACACACACACACACACAATCATGTGCGTTGCCGGCCGAATGTGTAAACAAAGAACAGAGGAACTGGAAGCACACACAGAGTGTGATGTCACTCTCTGCTCAGGACACCATTAATCAACTATATCTTTACATGTGAAACAGTTGTTTACTGCTACAGTATATTAATGTGTAAAATATCGTATATAACCTTTAATTGTAAACTGGTTCATGCTGTACAAGACATCAACCGCCTATCAGCTGTGGAAGGGACACATTCACGGATGACAGGAGGCTGTTGAAAAGAACATTCCAGAGCTAAGCTGACAAAACGTCTGCTGACAGACGAGATGAGCGCGAGGGGACGGAGCGAGACAGGACAGTGACAAACGCACAGCACAAGGGGGAAGACATGGAATAAGACAGTCCGAGCTTGAATCCAGCCGACACCAACTGACCGTGCGTTAACAACCCTGTTGTAGACAGTTGCCTCCATGTGATCGTCTCGTTTTAAGGTAGTATTAATGCTTATCACACAGCCAGGGCTGTGTGGAAGTACCGGATTATATTATTTTCGGCACGCACAGAGAATGCTAAACTAGTGAAATTTGTTTAATTAGACGAAAAGTATATTAGCTTACAATTATCTTGCAATAGCTGACTGTACCTTTAATTGAAGTAAATTACACTTGCTTTATCTTATTTAAGAAATGCTATGCAAATGGCCCACCATGTGCACCTCAGCTGTACAGGTGGAGGGGTGGAGAGTAGTGTGAACCTATAGGGAGTAGAGGTCAGTGCGAGTCGCTCGGTGCTCCAGAAGCACACAGTGAAACTGAAAATGTGAAGATTGGCAGGCGTCAACAGCGCCGCAACATCCTTAAAGGCAAAGTCAGCGATTGTAAGGTAATACCCGTTAGTCAAAGTGTCTCCTTGCATTCCGCTAGCTTAGCGTTCCTTCTATACAGCCTTGGCTCCGTAAACAGGAGCATAAATATACATAAATAGGAACATAAATAAAGCAGTGCGGAGCACCACACAACAGCAATACATGCTAGCTGTGTAGACACGGGACAGGAGGGGGGGGCAGAGCTTCTGAGGGAGCACCATATGGCTTTGGAGAGTGCGGTGTTGTTGTTTTGATCCAAGTTCAAATGTGACGTTCTCGAGACAGGCAGACCCTGCCTTTAACCAACATTTCTAATTAGAATCCCCTCAGAAACCGCAGTGCAGTGTGGGAAATGATCCAACAATTAGCAGTCTGACCAGCCGCTCAACAAGAAGCAGCTTGCAATGCCTCCCTCTGCTTGATTCACATCCAGTGTTCAAAGGTGGTGGACGTTACTATCGACTAGGCTACAAATCCCAATGCTAACGGTGTCCACAACAAAGGACTTGTTTTACCCTCTTGCTGACTAAGGGCTCAACACCTATAGTATCTACCTAGTGCTGTGTTTTCTTCTTGCTTGTTCTTCCAGAAAGTTTTCTAACTTTATTCTCTTCTTATACCCGCCCCTGCAATCTTATAGTCCACTCTCTTTAAGGAACAGTACACACATTCAATATACAGTATACGCATATATGGTTGTGCATATTTAATATACTTGTATGTTATTGAATGTTATAAGTGTTTGCTTTAGTTTTGACTGTGTGTGGCACATTGTCATCTAATTTGTTTACCTACAATATGTAAAAAATATCTCTAAATTGATGCCAGACAGATAGCTTGAAAGGTGTATTGTGTCTTAAAAGTTTTATTTTAGAATTTGGAGTAGAATTGGTTTGAGAATCAAACCAAAATGTGTTCACATGTAATCATCAGCTAAAAGCACTGGGTTTTCTTTATATTGTAGGTGTTTTTCATGCAGATGAGCATACAGCACCAAACAATGTCTGCTGCAAATCCTTCTCTACTGTCCTCCTACACAGCCTGTCTACAGGGACGTTTATTGTTGGAGGAGATTCGCATGGCAGTGGACCAGGACTTCTCCATTTCCTAACGAACAAAATTTCACAAAAATAGCTTACCCCCCAAAAGGATAATTTTAGAATGACGGAACTGCATAACAATGCAAAGAACCAAGGAAAACAACACACCACGTCTCCTCGTGCACGCTCGCACACACTCGCACGCTGACACACACACACACGAGCACACAATACAGGATTTTATTAAAACAACACTCACCACTTTTTAAAGTGCTTGCTTGCACTAAACCCCATCTCTTAAATTGAACACTTATGATTCTGATGAAAGATTTTTCAATTTATCGTTCATTTGTCTGCGCCACAATATTGCATCTGTTTGTTAAATGAACAAGAAACTTCCAGAAAGTGCTAGGTGTACAGAAGAACACTTTTGAAAGCTCATATAGAGTTCGTCTAGAGCACATTACAGTATTAAGAAGAACAGAATGAGCTTGTGTGTCCTCCCACTAGTAATTACCATTTGGGCACTTAGATGCTTTTAAGCAAAGCAACGTTAGCACAACATTACAATAACTATACGGAGCAACATGGAGCGGGTATAGGGTCTCTAGACCAGCGGTGACAATGTCATATTTAGAGTGGACTGGATATGTTCAAATGAAACCTCACTGAGGCCAAATTATTTTATGCTAAAATAAATGTAACTCAACACATAGATATTAGGCCACTTTCCACCTTATTTTTTTAAATCACCCAAGAAAGCCTACAGATACCAATCAATGAGTCAACCTTTCTCTTTTTCAACGGCATTTCTTTTTAACTAAGGCAAAATTATTGTCAACCCAAAGATTTGCCTATGTTCTATGGAGGGAAATTGTTTGTAGTTCGCTATAATATTTAATCATGTCATAAAAACCTCAGTGGTTGCTTATTAATTAATTTATTGAAATATTTGCAGATGAAACCATCTGGCGGGCCGGATTTGACCCATGGGCCGTATTTTTGACATCTCTGGTCTAGACGTTAGCAGGGCGCTCTCAGCTAGGGCAGGCCGGGGTCATGGATTGAACCAGCTTTAGACGGAGAACTGCTGGGGGAGCCGGCAGAGTCGCAGGGCTTAAAGGTACAGTAAGTAATCCGCTAGAACGCTTGCTAACTTCAAACTCAAATCAAAAATAAAACAAAAATACCTCCCTTCAATGCCATATGGCGCTCCCTCAGAAGCTCTGCTCCCCCATTCTGGAAAGACATTGCGAAGGCTAGGATATTGTTGCTGTGAGGTGTGGTCACCACTTTGTTTATGTTCCTATACAGAGCTAGGGCTGTGTAGGAACACCTGATTATTTTTTCAGCACACACAGAGAACGGCAGGCGAGCAGACCACATGGAGATATTTGGTAAATTTAGCTTACAATTAGCTCCAGCAGGGTACCCCAAACTTCCCTTACCTGAACCACATTATCCAGCGCTGACTGGGGGATCCCGAGGCGTTCCCAGGACAGTGTGGAGATATAATCTCTCCGCCTGGTCCTGGGTCTTCCCCGAGGCCTCCTCCCAGCTGGACGTGCCTGGAACACCTTCCTAGGGAGGTGCCCATGGGGCATCCTTACCAGATGCCCGTACCACATCAACTGGCTCCTTTCGACGCAAAGGAGCAGCGGCTCTACTCAGAGTTCTATACGGTTGGCCAAGCTTATCACTCTATCTCTAAGGGAGAAGCCCGCCACCCTCCTGAGAAAATCAATTTCATCCGCTTGCTTCTCACTCGGCTGTGAACCGATCCAGTGAGTGCTGGAGGTCACAGGCAGATGATGCCATCAGGACCACATCATCTGCAAAAAGCAGCAATGAGATCCACAGGCCACCGAACCGCAACCCAGCTGGTCCGTTGTTCCACGACCAGGACGGAATCCGCATTCTTGTTCTTCAACCTGAGGTTCGACAATCGGCCGAACCCTCCTCTCCAGCACCTTGGAGTACCAGGGACTTTAACAGGGAGGCTGAGTAGTGTGATACCCCTGTAGTTGGCACACACTCTGTGGTCCCCCTTTTGAAGAGGGAAACCACCACCCCAGTCTGCCACTCCTTTGGCACTGTCCCCGACTTCCACAAGATGTTGAAGAGGCGTGGCACATTATATTTTATTATATTACAGTACCATGTTGGGGGATCATGTTGGGGGAGGGGAAGGGGACTTCGCTGTGACCCCAGAACCGCTCCAACAGCGACCCAGCCATGCAAATGCACAGCTGTTTGGCTGATCCCACTGACCTCTCTCAGCTGACAGGAATGTGTCAATCAGCCGTGTTGGGAGACACAAAGGTTTCTGGCTGGCTGGTTACCTGCCAGGAAGGAATTACACATCGCTGCTGCCCCACTGATCACACGCAGGTGCATACAAGCACACGCGTGCACACACACACACACACACACACACACACACACACACACACACACAAGCAAACTTCTCAGACTTCTCCAGCATGTAAACCTCTCCCTCTCGCTTGTTTGGAGAGACTACAAGTCAATACTGTTTTCCTAACAGCAAGCAGCAGCTGCCACTTTGTATTGTACTAAATATGTGACTTTTTCTGTTGCTTGTAATAAAATCCCCCATGCTGGAAGCATTTTCCACTGTCTATAACACCTGCTGATTCTCTGATGCGATGCTCATCTGAATATGTAAGAGAAATATGATGTTATATGTACCATGTGTTTAGAAATGGGCACGAGAAAATATATATTTGAAAAAGTATATACGGTTTTTCAGATAATTGTTAAAATGCCTGGGAAAATAAATGCTCAAAAACATAAAGTCGTCATGGAATTATTTCCGACAGTATGTCTAACCTCAAAATGGTCTGTTTTAGGCTAGGAGCAGCAGGATAAACCAGTCAGAAACATGAACAGCGGCCGTTGTAAGGCGATGTTTTACAGCACCCATGTGTGTTATTGCTACTTTCTACCAACCACAAGTGATGAATGAAATATCTCTTCACACTGACACACAGGGCATTTGATAGCATCAGTGTCTCACTTGAAGATGAGTCGCCACTTCAACGTCCATAACATCTTGACGTACTAAACTAGCGTTGAGAGAAGGAAAACGCAGCACTTAAAAAAACGGATCATCGCCACCACATTCATATTTCAGCGGAACGTTTTCTTGAAAAGACAAATAAAATAACTACGCTCCTAGTTGTGTCCCACTGTGTTTACTCCTCTCACTCCAGCTGCACACACTTATCAAGCCAAGCTAGCCCGTAATCAGAATTCGGCAATAACAACAGGACACAGTTGGAGCGAGATCAATAAATCATCTCCTTGAAATCCCTAAGCAGAAGTGAAGAATAATCTGCCAAATGAATCAGGACAAGTCTCCTCTGAGTGTTATCCATTGGAGACAGATGCATAATTAACATGCCTCCAGCTTTCATCTCTTTTATCACAGAGAAGTGTCACTACCATGGCAACCCTGGCTTTATCAAATACCCCGTCACCCCCCCTACAAACACACACACCACACACATCAGTGCCCATCCCCATCCCTCAGCTCCCACGCGCACACATTAGCGTCCGTACGCAAACACACACCCGCGCAGCCCCCCGCAGCCCAGCGGTACACTGTACATTCCAACAGCGCCTGGCAACAGCTCGTCTCCTATGCTGTGTGAGCGTTCATGTTAGACAGGCGCTGAGTCTCAAACCAGGTATGAACTCTTAGCGGCGAAACTGAATTCATTTGCCCACAGAGTACCAGCCAATAAAAGCACCAGTGTTTGGCCGATGCCTCCTCCTCTGTGCAAACAGGTGGACGGTCACTAAAGTGTCTCTCCATGAGGTAGTCTTGTGTGTGTTGTCGTACAGTAGATGTGGCCATGGTTTCTAGTAAGGTTCCATTAGAGTTAATTCCATCATCCGTTTGTTTGTTTGTCTATCAAATGCACACACTCCCTCAGACAAGCACAGGGCACATCCTCAGTCCAAAAGCAGTCCAAAGGCAAGATTGCATATGAGTTCAAAGGAAACAGAAGCAACAGAGCTGAACCTGCGGCCATTTTAACAATTGCAACGACGGAATTGGCAGGAAAAGGAGCGAGCGCCAAGACGTACTTAGCCAGCACTAGCTTTTAACTCTGCTGGCCTACGCTGGTCTCTCTTGGAAGCATGTCATGTTTGCTCTCTGGCGTTCCTCGCCACTTGGCGAATGGGTCCGCAAACCTCACCACCTTCGCAACAGAAGAGGTGCCAAGCGGGCAGCCGGTCAGTACGAGCAGCCAGCCAGCAGGCCTGGGCCGGTGTCGCGCGACTGATCCCGGGCACGACACAGTGGCACGGAATTTGATCTGACTTTAGCCAGCATCCATCTTAGCTCGGTCTGAATCACCCTTCTTTCTGGCACGGCCTGCAGGTTCCACAATTAACGAGAAACGGTTTTACACAAGAGATTTGATTTGCGAGGCTCTGCGGATAAAGGGGACGCTTGATCGTGTAAACAAAATGTGTTGGTTGAGGATTTCCTTGTAAACCTGAGTTGCATGTGTAAAGAAACTAAAATCAGAGCCATCTGGGTTTGCCGCGATGACATTCTGTAACCAGCTAGGCCTGAACACGAGGCCATTGTGAAAGAATAGCTTCCTAATGTGTCGCTTTCAATTGCGGCTTTAGGCCCCAACCACCAAGCGTTTTGATAAACCCCCCGATCACACAGGGATGGGCTGTCTGCGCCAAATAACAGGTGAACGGCTGCCTGGGACAACTGTCACATTGACCAACAACGCGACTCAACAGCGCTGAAACGTTCCATATTTTAACTTTTATGCGCGTCTAAAAAACGCACCAAAAAACCCAACAAATGCGCCGCCATAAATAAAGCGCATGCCTGTACCATAGGAAAACAATGGTTTTGCTAACGATGCGTTTCTAGCAACGCGTCTCGGTGTGATCGGGCCCTAAGACTGCTTGTATTGTTGTACTGCATACCCATTCTACTTTATGCTTTCGCCCCCATTGTTTACATGCCTTGGTTTGTTCCCATCAGTGTTCAAATCATCAGTCATCAAAGTTTTCAATGGATTCATGGGGACGTAGGGGGCGGTAGAGAGAAAGGCTCTTCAGAGGGACCATGGTGTATGTGGGTACAGTGGGGATTAGGGTACTGTTGAGAAGCTTAAAGTAAGGGCAGCATGAAATGAATGGGTCTCTGTGTGGAAAGGCAGAGCAGATGGCTGGTTGTGATTTTGGCATATCCATCCCCCTCTGCTTTGTCACAGTTCACCCAGTTGCTCGCTAGTTCGCTCCATGGAAGCCTCCACTAAGCTTGTGAGTGAGTTAAATGGAAAGGGTTAGCTGGAGGTCATGGGCGTGTGGACTGTAAGCTTGCTGGGATACATGGCCAAATGATGTCCTAATAATGTGTACATTCAGTATACACTTCATGCGTATACATGTTGTCAAAACCTGGTTTTATAATTACACAGAATTTCTACAGTAGCTGTCTGGGGTTTAACTGTACATTAGAATATTCAAACAAGACGACATAATACAGTATTTTCAACACATATTTGTCTGTCAGTTGTAGTCATTTTTAGTGCATATCTGGAACCGCGTGGAGAACAAACATGGCATATACTAGAACAAATACTGGGAAGACATACTGTATGATGTGAGGGAAGGACTGCAAGCCACATCATGTGTGTGTATATAAACATGCACTGTGTATACATATGCTATCAGGAGTAATGCCTTTCATTCTCCTATCCTCCGTCTCAAGCTTCACTGTACACAATATCAAATTAGGCAAAGTAACGCAAACAGCAAGCCACAGAGTTCCAACAATTACATTGACGTTTGTGATTTGTTCATTATTCACCCTTCAGTTATACATTATATTTGCAGCCCAGCAGCAATACGTCTATAGATGTTGACCAATCCCACTACACTGAAGTGTAATTACCTCCTTCATTGACTTAATTAAGCTTAGCTGCTCCCAGGAAACCGGTAGACCAGCAAAGAGTGTATTTCTCTATATTCTTGCTGGCTGTCAAAGGTTTGCATACAGCATGTATTACTTTTCCATTTGGGCTGTTTATTTATGCAATACTTAACTTATACAAAATATGTTTAGGCTATTTTTCGGCTTTGGTTAGAATTTAGGAGTGAACTATGAATTGTGACTTAAAGGTAAAGTCAGCTATTGCAAGTTAATAGAAATTATGTCAAATTCACCAAATATCTCCTTGCATCCTTCGCTATATTACCGTTCTGTGTGCGTGTTGAGAAAATAATCCAATACTTCTACACAGCCCTGGCTCCATAATTAGGAACATTAACAAAGTGGAAAACACCGCTCACATCGACAAAGCTGTAGTACTACACTTTGATTCACAATGCGTTTCAATGTGTGGGGTGGCGCCGTGGAGGAATATTGTTTTGATTTGAATTCAAACTTAGCAAGGGTTCTTGAATATGACTGACCCTGTCTTTAAATGGCTGATTAATTTTCTAAAACATCAGGCTGTCATGAAGAACATTATGAAATTAAACATGACTCTGTTACAGTTTACCTGCGGTGAAATTAAATCAAATTGAGAATGGTGGTAGAATTAAGAGGTTTAGTCAAATGTGATTAATGAGATTTGCTGCCAAAACAACATGTCCTTGTTAAATCTTCCCCCAAAGCACACCTGCCATTTGTGTTAATGTGGGATGAAAAAATTGAGCTTAATAAGAAAGTGCCACAAATTCTCCATCTTTATTGAAAAATCTTAAACCACTATTGATTAAAAACAAATTACTAAATTGTTCATCGTAAAATCTAAATGAAAAGAAAATGTGTTATTAGAACGTTCGAGCCACAATCTTTAGGTTCAAGCACTGCATTATTGCCGTGATAATGCAAATGTGAGACTGTCATTGCAGTTTCTACTGTTTTATCAAACATGTTGAATAAAACGTCTTTATATTTGCAGGGTTGCACCGAAAGACTAAAGCCGAGAGATATCTGTATTCACATTAGTTTTTGGAAAGTAAAAAGCTCAGTTTGTTCAGCATGAACATTCACTGATTAACACTTGGCCAGTTACTGTCGTTGAAGATCCACAGCATGATTTCTAAATGTACACAACAATGCACCTAAATATTTGAGTGAAGCAAGTATTGTTCAAGTCAATTTTCAGACCCGTTTTCTGGGCAGGTCCATTGTAGAAGAGGCATCTCCCTGGTTAGCTTATGAATACAGAATTATGCTAATTTAGCAAAAGGGAACAATGGCAGTGATTAATTGTAGTCTGGTGCAGACATTATTTTCTCATTGGTATGCCAAAGTCTTACCTTTTTGCAAACAGACTTTATTCATAACGCATGGCTAATTCCTGACCAACTTTCATGACAGTGAAGCATGAATGTTTAAGCGTCTCATATTTACTTACCATTTTAATATAAATAATGGGGGTGCTCCGCGCAGCCTAAACCATACAATCACCCCCATACCGATAACGGTTTGTTTAGTTTTGCCTCCATAGCTGGGGGTTCATATGTGAGGAGGAGCTGTCCGCTGGGGGAGGCAGACCCAATACGTGTGCCTCTCTGGTGCTGCCACACGCGCCCATTCATTACATCTGGCTCTGACAGGGAGGCTCCTGCCAATAGGATCAACATTCTCACATGATGCGTAGCTGACACCCCCCCGCCCGCCCCCGGCTGAGCTGTCTGATGTCTGCGGGCCGCGTGGAGAGGAGAGGTTGGGACCCCGCCTCTCTCCGCGGAGGGTCTTGCCTTTGTCACTTCACAAGGGGCCTCTGCTTGGTTTGACAGTGGCAATGTGTCCACGGTGACACTGAGTGGCACGCACGGGATACGCTCTCGCCGCAGGGAGATAACAGTCGAGCAGGAAGTACGCGCGCGCACGCACACACACACACACAAAGAAAAACTAGATCCAGCAAGGGATGTGTTGGGGACGAGAGAGACGAGAATAGCTCAATCTGCATCTCCACTGCTGAAATACACCTCAGCTTTATAGGCTGTGCGGGGAGGAGAATTACAAACGCCTGGAGTCTGTTGCTTCTACGTGCGAGAAAACAAGTCAAACACAAAGACAATAAACACGTGCTGAGGTGCGTTCACGGCGAACGCGTTTGCTTTGAACATGACATTTGAACAATTTGTGTAAACTTGGACTAATTCCAAATAATTTGATTTTAACTGTCACCCTTCCTCCATCCAGCGTCAATGTGTGTGCGTTTGCTGAGAACTACCTCGTCCTTTTGTTCGCAAACATTTGCGGGGACCTCAAAACAATTGTGAACGCACCTCAGTATAGTTGGTTGATAAATGTGCCGCCACAGGAGGCAGTTACTGCAGACTAACCTTTCCACAGACGCTATAAATCCCCAGCACCTCTCCCTCTCCCATCACAACAGAAATGCCCTGTTTGTGAACCACAGAGGGTGGGAAGCTCAGGCTAATATCAATTTGCATCCCTGGAGCAGCTCCGGAGGCTTGCATCTAATTCTCTGGTACTTTTAAAATTACACTCAGCGTTAACCAGCGGCTTCAAAAGAAACAACACGCTTTGCGAGCTGGGTGTGAATTAGCGTAAAGAAGTAAATGAAGCACGTCTTCAGACAGGTGGCATAATGCAAGCAAACACACACACACCCAGCGGAGACCGCAGTCTGAAGATTTAAGATACATCTTCTCCTCTTCATCAATAAAAGAGCTCCACCAGGACGTCCCAAGGACAGACAGATTGGGGCTCACAGCCTCACACCATTTGCATTCCCCTCGGAGGCGTGCCCCTCCAGAACGTATCCCTGGACTCCACTGGCCTTGCACAATGATAGGGCATAAAACATACAAGAGCTGTAATGGGTCCTGAGCAATCTGATTCACATGTGAGCCAAGGAACATCAAGAAATGTGTGTGTTTGCATGTGTGTGTGTGTGTCTGTGTGTTGAACTGCATTAAAAGTGACAGTTTGTAAAATAGTATAATTACAGCAGTACTTGCTTGTTTGGGGCAAGGCACTTCTCCATGTAGTAAGCATGCAAAGTATCTTAGCATTAAACCTATGTAGTATGCATGCATAGTATCTTAGCATTAGTAGTATTAGCATTAAACCTATGTCGTATGCACTCATAGTATCTTAGCATCAGCAGTATTAGCATTAAACCTATTTGGTATGCACTCATAGTATCTTAGCATCAGCAGTATTAGCATTAAACCTATGTAATATGCATTCAGAGTATCTTAGCATCAGCAGTATTAGCATTAAACAGTATGCATGCATACTATAGCAGAAGAAGCATTTGGCATTAAACCCCTCAGATAAAGGTACTATGGGGGGTTTTGGCAGCAGACTACGTTAGTGGTTAGGAAGGTCGACCTCCTGCCAAAAGGTTCTGACTACCCGACTGCCCAGACCACGTGCCCTTGAGCAAGTTAGGACAGCATTTCATCACATTCTGCATTGAACGCGACCCGGTGGCGAGCGTTTGGAATCATTACAAAGTAATGGCCACATTGATTTTCTGTCTGCAACCCAAATGTGAGTTTGATGACGTTGTGGCCGAGACTCTTGAATATTAGACGCGGCATCTCGATGTCGCCGATAGTGTCATCTTCTCGTCAGGTACATGAATGCATCACAGAAACATGGAGACTGATTGGGTAATGGTGGAAAGCTCATCTTAGCTCCTCTATAAAAGAACAGTGTGTAAGATCTGGTTTCATTTATATGCTCTTATTTTGGACAGCTGGTATGTAGTGTAAACTAAGAAGAATGTGGACCCTAGAAATCCCAAGAATACAGTGTACAGCAATTAAGAGACCACTGCAGCAAATTCTTTGGTTTTACTCTGTTTTGTTTTTGTCCAGTGGTCTCTAAATGTTTTCCACAGCTGTATATACAGTAAATATGTGTGTGTGTGTGTGTGTGTGTGTGTTGTGAGTCGTTTCCATGATTCCCAGATAATACATTACTTCTGTAATGGGGTAACTCTAAATCACAATACACAACCTGTTAGCTGGCATAATTCCGTGCTGAGCCCTTGGCAAGAGGCATTCTCTGTGGGCCTCTCTGTGTTCTTACTGCTGCACGTGCACTACATCCAGCTGCAGTAAGCGACTTTTAATACCGCGTGACCAGACACTTTAGAATATAGCAAAAGCAAAGCAACGTAATTCATCTCTATGGGAGCTAACGTAGCACAATCTCGGTCTCGCATGGCCTTATTGTACAGTTCGTCGCCGGTGACATTTTGCATTTACTTGCATGGAGCGCTGAGTCGTTCTGGTCTGCATAAAGGCTGGCGGTTTGCACCTTATCAGTCCGCTCTGGCGTGACCTTTGACCTTTAAGATGGATACATACACACACAAACACACACACACACTACCAGTAGAAGTGTGAGACGGTGTAATACAAAGACGTGTACCTGGTTTATCAGTGTGCCATTTGTCGTGGAATATGTGCCATGTATTCATCTGTAGGGGAACAATCACATACAACAGCGTACTGCGCTGTGCGCACGCGTGCCTGGAGCTTTGCGCTTCTCACGTCTCCAAGCGGCTTTGTTCGTAGATTAAAGCCATGATACGGGGAGGGGTGAAGGGGGTGGGGGGGGGGGGGTGTGTGCCGTGCTCTGTTAATGATTGCGAGGACACCGTGAGCCGTGCTGTCACGTTGTGGCGTTTGAGTTGCTCGTGGCGTGACAGAAGGATAGCAAAAGCTCAAGAGAGATGAGCAGAAATGTGGCGTGGGTTGATTCAAGGCCAGTCTGGTCAGAGGGGACCAGACTGCATTATTAGCATTATGTATTATTAGCATTTCCGCTCGCTTCATGCGCGGTAAAAAGCACCCAAGTTTCAAAGACCCGTTTATTGCTCAGTTCCATCTCCCAGAACGCCTCTGCCCACCCATGTCTGTGACTTCATCAGGCTGACGGAGTCCCCCCCCCCCCCGGAGACAGCGGATATGCCGCGGCCCTGCTCCGGCACGCCCCTTCAACTCAACATGCTACGTGACAAACTCAGCGTGGCACCTTGCTGATGCCCCCCCATCCTTACTCCACCTCCCCCTGCCCTCGCTCCACCTGAACCCTGCCACACTGCTGTTTTGTTGGGAGGGGGTGGAGGGGTTGGAGGGGGCTGCATTTGTCTCTGCTTGGCTGCCAGGAGGTGGGTGGTGTCTTTGACTTGGAGGTGGACCACGACCTCCGATTATGCTCTCCCTCTCTCTCCCTCTCTCCCCCCCCTCCTCTCTCTCTCTCTCTCTCTCCGCCCCCACCCCCTCTCTCTCTCCCCCCCCCTCCTCTCTCTCTCTCTCTCTCTCTCTCTCTCTCTCTCTCCGCCACCACCCCCTCTCTCTCTCCTGCTCTCTCTCCCCCCCCTCCCGCCTCTCTCTCTCTCTCCACCCCCTCCCGCCTCTCTCTCTCCCTCTCTCTCTCTCTCTCTCCCCCTCTCTCTGCCCCCCCCCTCTCTCTCTCTCTCTAAACATCATGCCTTGCCAGGTGTGAACAACCTAGTATTTCTCTCTTCTTATCTGGTCTTGATCTTGTAACCATCCACTTTTCGTGGGTTTGTCATTTCAATCCATGTATGAGAACATATATAACAATATGAACAATATGCATGTATGTATACAGTATATACTGTACCCACACACACACATAGTAACTGGAAGACAGGTGTGGAATGTGAGCTAACCAGGTGCAGGTGTGTGAACAAATGAGAGCACTTTTCTAACCTTCCAGACACTCAAAGCGCATTGCAGGATTCCCTCTCACGCACACACACACACACACACGCACACCTGTGTCACCAGATAACTACCAATGAGGGTTAGGGGTAGGGCTGGGCGATATGGACCAAAAATAATATCCTGATGTATTTAGGTTGAATACCGATACACAATATATATCTGTATTTTCTATAGAGTGGACTAAATCCTTCAGGCATAGAGAAAAAACAGGAAACCCGATTGAAATTTGACATTTAATATTTTTAGCGACAGTAATTTACATATGTGAGCTTTCTCTGGTGGTCACTCGCTCCTGACTCCACCCCTCAGGCCAAGTGCAGGCATGGAGGGAGAGACGAACACATGGAAAAGTAAAGAATAAATGCATAATATAACTATATCGATATAAACTATATTGTCTAATCTTATATCTCTTTGGAAAAAATTCTGATATACCGGCATATTGGAATATCGGAATATTGCCCAGCCCTAGTTAGGGGTCTTGCTCATGGACACATCAATGCTCGGTGAGGAGGTCAAAGATTAGAACTAGCGTTTTCTGCATCATCTGTCGCCTCGGAGTGGGAATTTGTGGACTGGGCTGTTGTCGGTCGCTAGATTGTTCTGTAGGATGGTCTGATAAGGCTCCAGCAGAACTAGCAAGGGAACATGTGTCTTCCAATAACCCTCAGACCCCACACTGGTCCACATCACAGTGCAGATGTCACCAGCATCACCCATCACCTCCTCTACGCTACACTGGTCTACATACAGTGTAGATGTCACCACAGCATCACCTCCTCTATGTTACACTGGTCTACATACAGGTGTAGATGTCACCAGCATCACCCATCACCTCCTCTACGCTACACTGGTCTACATACAGTGTAGATGTCACCACAGCATCA
>JAODUH010021626.1:0-25204 GCA_027564835.1 Typhlichthys subterraneus
TCGACGGAACATTTAGCAAATCGACGTATTAAGTAACCGGTTACGTCGGTTACGTCGACTAATCGTCCCAGCACTAAATCCTACATATAAGTGTAGTCCAATAAGACTTCAGAGACTACTGACACAACTATGGTCTCTGGTGGGCCAGCGAGTCTAAGTATCCTACTGTAGCTCTAGGGGGTTAAACAAACCCCCACCCAAGAATACCATTGTTTTTTACTCCCATCAAGAGCTCCATCACAGAAAATAAATGGTTTCCTTTTTTGACTGTTCATTCACTGTACAAAAGGAGCAAAGCCAACTTCAGCAGACTCTACCTAACTAAATTCCCTGACAGGAGGAAGAAATAAAGGATTCAAACTCTGGAAGGAATGGCAGTTTTTCTGAAAGATTTATAACTCTAGAGGGACGCTATGGTCTGCAAACATAACAGGGGTTGACTGTAATGGCCGGTGTGTCTTCAGCCAGTCCATAATGGCATATGGTTAGGGATTTAGAGACTTAGCATACAGGCCTAGGCCTACATCATGAGACAACAAAGTGCTTTCAAAAAGTGCTATATTGAAGTCAAATATGAAGCCAAATCTAATAGGCTAAATGTACTGTATTTTAAAGACCTTAATATAAATGGGAAGTGCAATACCAGGTAAATCATCATCACATTCAGTACTGGCAGCATGCTGTTACCATAGAGATGCTCAGTATTACGCCATGCATTGCATATTGTATGCAGCATTTTCATTGTACAAATGTACTAAACATTCTAAAACAAATTACAAAATGTAAAAACAACAATTATGTCAGTGTTGTTACTAGGCATTATTCATTTGTTACATTTTATGTACTGCTTTACAGTAAAATGTATTGATAGCATATCCACTTTGTTTACATAAGTTGCCTGCACCAGACCAACAGTAGAGAGCAGTGCACACACTGCACAGACCGTCTGACAGGTTATCACCCCCTCTGCTGGCTGAAAATATTACTGCACATTTTTTAATTGAAAGGGACTGAGTCATTCTCTCCATAAAAATTACTCTAAAATAAGTCATTAAGTGAAGAAGGACCATGCCACAATGCTGAGCATAATCAGTGGAAAACAGCTATTAATAACAAAATAATGAGTAGCATTAAAATGCAAAATACAACATCAATGTTAAAGGAATGGACAGCATTATGTGCTCGGGTGGCATTAAGCAGCTTTATCAATTAGATGAATGGGCTGTGCCATGTTCAAGTGGTTCAAATAGGGAGACTGGGCTTATTGTAGAAACCATATGCTGGGTAAGTGCCTACTTACTACATACATTGTAGACCATACTGAGCAAACGCCCATTATTAAGGCACAGTTATACTTCTTTCATAACCACTGAGTGGCTACATCAGTATATCTTGCATGTGTGCCTGTTGTGCAGAGTCATTTTTTGCATACACTGAATTTCTCTCAGCAATTATGTCCTGAGGCATGCCGTAATGTATGCTTTAAAGTACAACTGTACCCCTTCAGGTTATATATAGTCAGCACTGTCTAAAGAAAACAAGAGTGGTTTGTTCTCACTCAGCCATTAGCCACATACCGGCACTGCTTTTAACACTAGATAGATTAAAACAGTGTGTGGTGGCAGATATTTAAGAATATAAGAATTCCTTTGGTAAAACTGAGTCACGCACTGGCCTGAACATTTCTATTGTTCCAGATCCCGTGCACTCTCCCATTGCAGCCATTGGCCATGCCTCGACATCATTTGTGAGGTTTTAAGGCCGTATGTCAGCTAAAACGTTTAAGCTGCGGTTTAACGCAGTGAGGTTCAGAGGATAAGGTCGTGGCTACTTCTCATTAAGCAGGCTAAAGGAATACCATCAGCACCCCCACCAAGTCCACAGTCTCAAATGCAGAATAAATACAGAAGGAGTCCAGAGGAAACTCCGACAAACTCCCATGAGTCCCACCCGAAAGGGAAACTTGTAACATCACTTGTAACTGTACTCATTGTACCCAAACGTGTCCAGTTTAACCTGTGAGAAAAACCACTTTTTATTTCCCAGTGACAATTGAAAGTGCAGTTATGGCTCTCTCCCCATTCATTTCCATACAGTCTTCCTAAATAACTGCCCAGGGCTTTTCATAGATGGCTGCTGAGTGGAGAGACTGGCCTATAATGACTTTGACACAGTGCAGGTGCTACTGTACGACGACCGTACCTTACGGGGACGTGGTGAGGTGCAGGGGCAGGACTGTGGATCTTCTCCGGGGGAGCAGAGGGTAGTGGTTCCCAGGCAGGTATGAGCGTGGGTGGGTGGGGAGATGCCGGCGGGGTTGGCAGTGCCTCGGAGGTCTCTCTCTCAGGTTGGACAAGGGGGGGCGCGGGGAAATCGACGTCGTGCTGGAGGCGGGGAGCAGGGGCGGGCAGGAAGTGGTGGTCGGAGGGGGTTGGTGGTGGGGAGGCAGGGGCTGGGGCGTCTTTCCCGGACTTGTCCGCAGGGCAGGGTCTGCAGAGCATGGAGGGCATGACGTCAACAGAGACACTAGACAGCTGAGGTCACTTCCTGCTCCTCTGTACTAATGCAAAAAACAGTGAAAGAAACTTACCGGCGAGCAAAATAGATGCACACCCTGTCCTCTGCACAAGGAACTACAGACCTTAGGCTATCCAGGCTTAAATAATGGGCTGACTAGTCGCTAGGCTTTCAGCTTCAGTCCTACCATCTCCACAGAGCAGTTGTCATTTGAAAACCTAGAAGTCAAGCAGGCCTTTGCTGAGAGATTGTCCTATGCAATGCAGGCGCCCGTCTGTGGGTTGATGGTAGTCGGGTTCTGTCATCATCCACCACCTGTCAGAGTGGATTTGGCTCTGATCCACTCTGGTCTTATCGGGGGTAACATGCTGTAATCTAACGTGCCATGTGCTGGCTGTCCGTGCAGCTGTTCCCCACTAGGGGCCTTCCCTCCTGTTCTGCTCTAAAAATACCCCATCGCAAAGAACAGCCTAACAATACAACGCCCTCCGCAGGCAGTTAGACATAATGCACAAGCTCCAGCCCCAGTTCAAGCCCATCCAGGACTACAATTTCCATTAATCCTTTCCAGCTCCCCTTGCCAGTGAGAACTTAATAACGTTTAACATGCTTTTCCTGAGGGTGTAGCAAGTCTACATCTAATTTGTTCTGGTTATTATCATTCCACTGTGCACACAAACTGTCAAGTGAAACCTGTTTTTGATGCAAATATAATGATATTTACACCTGTGAGATGGCACATGATTTATATTTTTCCACTGCAAATCCTTAATTAATTACTTGTATCCTTAGGCTGAACCCCAAGAATACTAAAACGCGAACTGATTCACAAATGCTATAGCGGTTACATAGATTAATTATCCAAGCTCAAGGATTCCAGCGAGTTCTACAACCAATAAGTTCCTATCAGTGTCCAGTTTCACGAAAGGGTAGTAAAAGAACGCCGCTTAGACACAAACATGCCTGTCACACGGGCACACACACACGCATGCATGCACAAACACGCACGCACGCGCACGCACACACAAACAACCACATTGTAATCTACTGAAAGCAGCTGGACACAAGACAGTTAGTGCAGTTGAAGTGTTCAATGATAAACAGAGGAAAGTAAACACAGCTATCTGAGGCAAACGGGTAAAGTGTCTTTTTCGCAGTAAGAAGAACAGCTAGACTGTGTCTGTTCTGTAGCACTGTCACTGCTCTCATTCAACACACTGGCTGGACGTTGACACTATACAAGCGTGCACACGTGCACATGTTTTGCACATCCACAGCACAGATCTTGTGGGGAAAATACATATATATTGGTGCACATCACATCATCCTTGAGAAAGGAATAGGCCCATGTTTCTACGAGGAACATCTTTTATAAACATAATATGTAAAAACCCACCTCATGCAGCCAGGCATGTGTCCATTATTTACCGTGGCAACAAGTCTATTTACAGTAAACCATGGGCTGCCCCTCACAAACCACTTCATCCATCGCCGAAAATATAGATGAGAATGTGTTTCATGCCAGGACGTCACAGCCGCGTGTGACTACAATGTGTTTGTGGAGGTTTCACAGTAAGATAATACTTCATCTTTACCCAAAATACAATGTAATCTGGCTATACATTCCCTTTATATCCGGATTGCAGGAATGTAAAACACAACCACATAAGCTCAGTTCTACGCAACTGCAATCACGATCAGCGCTGCTTCATTACTCACACACACACACACACATTAGCCATAATGTGAATGCCAAGCTGTAGAAAGTGCCAATGTAAACTTGATGTGTGTGTGGGATAAGAAACCAAACGGTTGGTCTTCCTGTTACAGTGTATTTCAAGGGAACACAGCAACACGTCTAGGAGACAGAAAAACATGTTCTAACATGGATCATATTATGCAACACTCAAAATGTATTTTCCTTATATCCCTTCTCTCCCTTCATCTACACCACAACCAGCCCCCGCCTCCACCCATCTGGTGAGGTCAGCAGAGAATGCCTTTATGCCTTTAGCACTCCTTACCTCCATGCCATCTGGCCAGAGGGGCACAGCGGCAACGTAAACACATGGAGAACTCACCCGGCACTCCAGACGAGGAGGAATCCGCCACACACAACTTCAGAAAAAGGCGTTGGAAATGCCTCGTGTGTCACCGCTGCTGCTTAACCTTAATGCCAGTGTGTTAATTCTCTCCCCCCCCCCTCTCTCTCTCTCTGACTGTTCTACCACAGTCACACAGCCACACATGCTCGAGTGTTTCTCTGAACTCTGGCTTTTGTTCCACTCTGTCTGGCCTAGCCATATGACTACAGAGGGCTGGGTGCCTGCCCGAACCCCTCCCGCTGTAGGCTTCTGTTCACACAGAGCCATGCTGTAGCGTCGTCGTAGCACGCACAGCCAGGACAGCCTCTCTTTCTTACATAATGTATCCATCAAAGACAGTGTGAAATGTATTAATGGTATTTAAGGATTTAACGTCTAAATACTTAAGAGGGCAAACATGCCACCACTGCTCCTTTTAGTCTCCAACAAGACTGGTAGGACAACTGTCGAGATTGACAGGCAGCAAGTGCTACTCAGGCATGTAGGGTGGCTCCTGGATGTGCAACAAGAAGACAGTGTCACAGAAAGACTGGAATGAGTAACATGAATGTGCCGTATTAACATTTTAGCATGTGTTGTACAAAAGCCACCGAGCGATCATTAACACTCACTCACTCGGTTGTCAGCAGCTGTACTGTATGCAGTATCTAAGAATACTGTAGTGGCAGAAGGAATAGTACAAATCAGGAATTATCAACAATGTGTGGTGAGTTAAGTCTATCCAGAGCTGTTAAAAGTGTTTATACAAATATTCAAAGGCTGTATCTACACACGTACAGGTCAAGCTGAATGGTCCGCAAGTTTATAGCAAGTATTTCACTTACCAGTCAGGTGTTTAAACAACATTCACTGCAGTGACATCCACCAGTAACATTTTAGAGGCTTCTAAAATGGTTCTCCTCATACAGTATACCCAGCAGTGAGAGACTATTTAATTAAGCGGACAGCCACAGCCTACCAGACCCCATTAGGTGTCTGCACTGCAATACAAATACAGCTACTGCTGGGACAATTAGCAGGAAGGTCTTAGTGTAGTGTGACAAACAGGCTAGTGCGTTCTGGTAAGCAGCAGCATGTGTTTGCTGAGTCTCTCCATTACTGAGGAAAGTAACACCATGGTAACAGTTTGCATTAGCATACATGAGCAAATTGCTGATGTATTGATGTACGACCGTACATTGCATTGGTGAATTTGATGATAACAATTCTTTTGAAGATCAAATCGTTAAATTCACAATCCCATGTTTAAAAATTGTTTAATAAATGCTACAATAACCTTGTTACTCTGATGCTGATTACAAGAGCCTCTATTTAAAATCTAATTTAACCCATATTGTTGTGCACTGCAATACAACATTGGAACAAGTCTTCTTGACATTATCAATACAATCTATGATGTATCTCAAATATATAATTTAGAGCTAAAATAAAGACACTCACCCACTGTCTTGTGACTTCTCTGATGGAACCTGGACTGTGTTGCTCACTGGAATGTCCCCAAATGGTTCCTTAAACACTTCTGATAAACACTCTGCAGGTTTGTCCACTAGTTTCCCTGCTGGCTCCCTGATAGGCTCCCTCCTTGGTTCTGGGATGTCTGCTACTTCTTCAACTGGGAAGACTTGTGGTTCCTTCACACTTTCTGGTACTTGAACAGGGTGGTTGGCTATTTCAGTGATATCAATGAATCCGTTGATTGGTTCTAATAGCGCCACAGAGTTCTTGGTTGATACTGGAATCTCCACTGGCTTTATCGTTGGTTCTGGGAGGTCCACTGACTTGTTTATTGATTCTGAGAGCTCCACTGACCTCTTTGCTGCTTCTAGGACCTCCACTGACTTCTTCACTGGTTCTGGGACCTCCACTGAATTCTGTGTTGGTTGTGTAACCTCCACTGACTTGCTTGTCGATTCTGCAGGCTCTACTGACTTCTTCGCTTGTTCTGGAAGCTCCGCTGATTTCCTTGTTGATTCTGAGAGATCTGCTAACTTCTTTGTTGGTTCTGTGAGCTCTGCCGACTTCCTTGTTGAAACTGATAGCTCAACCAACTTGTCTGTGGGTTCTGAGAGCTCCAATGGTTTCTTCACTACACATGGAGAGTCTGGTGTGTCTTCTACCGCTTGGTCCAACGATGGATTTCCTGCCTGACATGAAGGAGGAGCTACCTCCTCTGTTGGAGTATGACAATATATCTGAGGAGACTCCAGATATGGAAGGGGTCTAGGGAAAAAACAAAGAAAGGAGAGAAAGATAAAGCTTGAGGACTAGTTTGTTTTACCCTAGATACACAAGGAATGGGTGACGAATAACAAATGTGTGTGCGTTTGTTTGAGAGAGTGTGAGAGAGAGAGAGAGAGAGAGAGATAGAGAGAGAGAGAGAGAAAATGTATGTGTATTTCCACGTATTGGTTTATGACCCGTGTGTTTTCACTGCATTGTTAACAGCTGCGGGCTTTGAGTGAGAAGAGGGTCATTCTTGCCCCGAAGAACAGAGCTGATGTCACCATTGATGTCATCCTTTGGATATAGCAGGCAGCACTTCTTTCATTAGAATTCAACAGGCAGAGCCATCTGACCCGAGCTCCAGTCAATACAAAGTGCAGCACTGTGTATGCTTCATTCATATGCATTGTCATGCTGCCCTTTGTAATACCACTTCAAACTGCTTTAACTGCACAAAGGAAACGATTACCAATACTTTGATATGCCTACTATGGAAATATTTCTACAGTGGATAAATCATTTTGATATTCGCTTTTCTGTAGTTTTCTTTTGGAAATTATCACATTTAAAAGTAAAAGTTATACAGAAATATATAAAAACAACAGAGCAGACTTTCTCTGATGCTCAACATGTATGGGTAGTAACAATTTCCTTTGTAGCATAACTGCATAGTATAATATACGTACTGTATATATCCGGTTCTCTAACCATACAGGGAAGTTGTGGAGCATGTATTGATTTTGCCATCATGTATCTCTTGACAAACCATCACACTAAAAATGAACAACACCATGTTAAAGGTTACACTCCTTGATAGCCCTAGCTCACGGTTTATGCTTGAAGCACATCTGTGCATTAAGGTGCATGTCAATGTGTGTGGGGGGGGGAGTGTCCCTTTAAAGGCACACTTCTACGTTTACCTTGATGCCATCTTTTCAGCGACCTCCCCTGGCTTCTGATGGTCTCCGTGACGTGACAGGCCAGCCGCTTCTCGCAGTGCATTTACCCAGTCTGTCTGTGGTTCCTGTTGTGCAGGTCTCACCGATACCTCTGTCTGCAGATATACTCCAGCCCTTGCACTCTCGGACCCTTGTTCAACAGCAGGGGCTTCCTCCACTCTCATTGTGACTATAGGGTCAGGCTTGGAGGAAGGAACAACAGGAGTCTCTACGGTGTCTTTTATGGGCTTCGACACGCCGGGAGGGCATGCAGAGTCATTTTGATCTTTGCCTGTGTCGGGGACTTTAGCTACCGTGTTCTCCTCCAAATGGGAAGTGGTGGTGATGGGGGTGACCGTGATATCTTCTGAGAGCTGTGAAACATCAGGTGCAGGACGAGAGATACCACTGTTTACATTTGTATCTGTTGAGCTATTGTCCCATGCTGTTGACTGGATGGCGGTGTAACACACCTGGGTCTCACCCCCCGTTCCAAACAGGCCTGAACACTCAGCAGAGCCTGAGCCACCGACGTACGCGCTCACGTCTGTTTTAACGGCCCCCGGTTTTTCCAGTGTCTCATTGTTCACGCCTTCCACTTCCTCCTGTCCCGTCCCTCGGCTGCATGCTACCATTTCATACAATGGGCCTTTATCTTCCTCCGTGGCCTGCCCCACGTCAGAGCCTTTTATGGCCGCTGGGCAGGTTTGTGCGGCGGCAGGTTTATTGGAGCCCTCGGGCTGTGGAGTCTCAAGCGGTGCTTCCTGAATTTCACACGTCTCTGTTTCACGCCTGCCTTTATTCACGGTGGGGGTGGACGCCCGCTCCTTGTCTAACATGTTGGTTTTCCGCGCAGAGTGAGCTTTTGTAGTTTTGTCGTGTAGGACTCTAGACCGGTCTGGCCCATGAAATGCCTCAGTATGAATGAGAGCGCTATCGTCACTGACCTGTGATGAAGTAGGAGGCCCCATAGGTGAAGCCTTGTGTTCGTGTGATGCGGAACAAACAGGAGCTTTGCTGCTCTCGGAGATTTCTGCATCACCATGTTGCACTTGACAGGACAGCGGTAGAACGGCTGTTGTGTGACCCTCATCCACCACGTCAAGACATAACCCAGATTTGGACATCCACTCTGGATCCGAGTTAGCTGGCCCTGGGCCAGTGCTTTCGTTCTCCCCCCTTTCTGGAACAGACCTTCCAGGCTCATTTATATCACCGGTGAGGTGAGGCGACAAGTAAACATTGTTATTACTTGTTGTTGTTGTTCCCTCCGCTGTGACCCCGCCGTCGTCAATTGTCACATCATCACGGCTTCCTGGTTGACACAATTCCCCCCGTACCCATGGAAACAGTGCTGAGGTCTGCTTCATTTGAATGTAAGCCCCTTGGCCCCCCTCATTCCGCTCCAAACAGTCACCTGACAAGCCCTCTGTCGGCCGGCCGGATTCTAGCTGCTTCTCTTGTTGCCGAGCAAAACGGTTTGGGGTTTTCATGGGCTGTGATTGGTTAGGAGCTACACACACCGTAGCCCTGTCCCCCCCGGCAGAGCACGACTCAGCTGTTGCTGTTGACGTGTGGTGCAAAACGGAGTCTAAAACAGACATGGGGGGCTCAGGAGCTAGCGTGACCTCACACAACCCTATTTGGGTATCTTGAGATGGGGAGCATGACACCGTTTTCCCATTTCCGTCCAGCTCCATGTCCCCTATTAGTGGTACAGGGGGCGGTTTCCCTCTATGTTCATGCTGCAGGTTTTGAATGTCCTCTTGGGTCTCTTTATCTGTCCCATTACTGTGCAGTGGTGATGAGTCAGCTGTTTCTTCCCGCTCACTCTCCCTTGTGTCCCTTTGCGTCGGCATTGTTCGGTGTTCTCCTTGTTCATTTTCCTTTCCTACCAGTGTGACATTATCATCTCCTGTTTTATGTTCCACTGTAATGTTTTCCTGTTGTTCAGCGTGTGAAATGTCAGTACCTGCGCTACCGCCGCACAGATTTATGATGTTTGTTTTTACGAATGCATCACAATCAACAGGGTTTAGGATGATTGCAGACTCAGGTTCAATGCTGGCTAGAGGAATTACATCATCAAATGCAGTGTACTTACTGTGGGTATATGTCTGCTCAGGATGTTGGATGTCACAGTCATTGATGAGCTCTAAGTGAGTCAACATTGGCCCGGGGGGCCTTAGCACCACACTTTGTTTACTGGCACACTGCTCACTAGCAGACATAGACACACATTCATTAGTTATCACAGATTCTTCTGTAGACAGAGGAGCTGAATCTACTGTGCCCTTAGACCCCTTATTAGTTTCAGTGGGATGAGTGATTGCTAGGTCACTGGGAGTTAATGGATCCAAATGGTCCAAAGGGTTATTGGTGGAATCTTTTGGCACTGTCTGTAGAGAGGCTATGGCCGTCAGTGTCACAGTTTCGAGATTTGAACTAGACTCTGTTTCAGAGGAAAGCAATTCAGCAGGCCCTGCAACATAGACATCACCAATAGGTTTGCATGTATTAGCGGCACAAGGCATCTCTGATGAGGACAGTGAATGTTGGTTATCAAGCATAGGCTCCGCATTAGAATCTATTTTGAGTGTTGACTCCAGTGGCAGGTCATTGTTGTTTAACTCCACATATGGTTGTTCAGTCTCTATCCCTTCCAACACGTGAGTTGTTGGAGCATTATCTCCCTCAAACTCTTGGTTTTTTGTGATGTCTTCAGTGTTGGAAAGACAAGCATCTTCACGATTGTCAGATGCGTTTGATGGGTGAACACACATGCTATAGTGTTTCTCTTTTGTATCTGTAGTACATGGAAGAGTTTGTTCAGCTACATTTTGTGCCAAGCAGTCCCAATTCCCTGACTGTATATCAACAGTGTTTGTGTCTGTGTTGCCTTTATTTTCTGACTGACCTCTACATGGCTCGTCCTGGACATCTTTGAACAGCTGTGCCTTTAATGGGTCAAAGGAGCTCTGTGTTGCTGATTCGTAGTCAGTGGGCGCTGCCACTGAACTGCTTTCTGGCTTTACGGTTAGAAAATCATGGAAGATAAAGCTAGTCTCCAGCACGGGATGGTGCAAACTCTCATGTACAGTCAAAGGAGGCAAGGAAGCACAGTCCATATCTGACAACGCTAAGGTGTTCCTGAGACCCACAGAGGAACTGCTGTCCTGTTTTACAGTGTCATTAAAGTGAACTCTCCTGTGGACTCCACTGTTGTTCCTCATAGACAAGTCTACCGCAGACATAGCAGTAACGCTCTGGGTTTGCTCTGGGAGTTCAGCTTGCTTCTCCCTCCCAGTCCTACTGCATTCTGGAATAGTGGTTTCAAACTGGACCTGTTGACTGTATCCCGCCACTGTTTGGCTCTGTTGTGAGTTAGATAAAGGCAGGGCAGAGATAAAAGGCAGACAGGATCTATTGTTACTGCTTTCCGTCTCTGGCACTGTGCTGGAAGATTCTTCAGCGAGAGGTGCTGAGGATAGCGCTCCCTCTGAAATCAGATTTTGTTTGACATCATCCCTTAAGCCTCCATTTGTATTGCTGGAGCGCTGTCCAAAGTGACAGAGGTGAGATAAAATCCCCGGCTCACCGTTACGTTCCTGCTTGTTGTCGTGTAGAAGAAGACCGTCGCGTTCAGCGTAGGTGTTAGCAGCTATGGCAGCAGTCGGCTCACTCCAGCTCGGTGACTTCACTTGTGACTCGGCAGCTTCTGGGGGCGTACGCGTCTCAGCCTTGGCTGATGACACCCCACTAGCGGAGCGCTGTGGCTGGCCGGATGAACCGTGTTCACTGGCCAGCCCTCCTCCCTCCCCTCCCTCACCTCCTCCCGCACTCGCTCGCTCTAATCCCATGGCTCCGTGTTCCTGGCGGTCAGGTCCAGACAGTTGCCCAGGGGGATCGTTATCGATGTGACTTTGCTTCCGCAGCAGCTCTTTGTCACTCTCACACTCCGTGGCTGCAGAGAGCGGCTCTGTGTTGTCGTTAATCGGCTCACACTTTAGCTCAGCCTCGACTGAGCTGTGTGGCATTTGGCCGCTGCAGCCCCTCTCGAGTGCAGCCTCTGTCTCCTCGGCTGAGAACGCAAGAGAGTGCTTCCCCTGTGGACAGATTAATGGGTGCCGAGCCAGGCTGCCCGGGAGCCCCCTCTCCCTCTCTGCAGAGAGCAGGCACTTCTCTGTCCGCCCGGAATCGCTGTATCGCTCCGCTGTGTCGCTTAGCGCGAGCCCCACAGTAGCTGCTCTCGCCACTAAATCACGCCTCTCACTTTCTCCCTCTCCCTCGCCTTCTACCAATTCTGGCATCGCGGGTGTTGTCAATAGCAACGCAGTGGATACGGCTAAATCATTTTCAAGGGCGTTCTCTGTGCTGTCTCCTACACAAGTTCGGTTCTGGCGGAGTGGACGTGTGGGTTCCAGTGCGGGTGTCTCTGAGGTAACTATACCCTTCTGTCTCTCCACGTCTGATCTCTTATCGCTAACGCTGAGATCGTCGGGAGCGATTACAGCTGTTTGGACTAATGCCACAGGTGCATTTTGGTCATCGATGACATCTTCGGTTGAATTTTGTTTGCGGTATGCGATTTCATCTGTGATCTGATCAGAGGGGACATCTGTGGGGTTGTGGTTACTGGACTGCTGGCTATCCTTTAAAATGGTCTGGCTGGAGGCAGGTAAACAGACCAGACCAGTAATGGGATCCTGCCCACTAATAGGGGCTGGTGGTGTACCAAAGGAGCCGGTCTCGCTCCTGGGACTCAGCTGTTCCTTGTCATTCAAGCCATCACCAGGCTGAACCATGCTCAACTCTGTCTGGCTATTTGTTTGCAGCATTGTCTCCATTGTGGCATCATCGTGTACCCCTGCATTTGAAAGTGGCATGGCCTCTGTGCCATCTGTAGCTGGTGCACCAGAGCTTGGCTCTTTTCCCACCTCTGAACGATTTTGCACTTTTTTCTTTTTCCTTTGCCTCTTTTTTTCTTTTTTCTTTGCACCTTTGTAACTGTCACTTTGTGAATGTGGGTCCACGTCTTGTTTTAATTCACGATATTCCTCCACTTTTCTGTCTGCCACTGGTCGTCCATTTGTGTCTTTCAGAGAACTAGACGTTTTACTAACTGCGTCATCATAATTCCCAATTTCCTCAGAACAAATGTTAATGGCCTTAGGCTCTCGCTTTACAAGATCGTCATTTATTTCGGCCATAGCTTCCTTACTGTGGCTCTCTTCGGTTTTTTCATTGCAGTGTACGGCAACATTCTCCACCACTGCTGCATTGTAATCAGCATGGTCACTCTGCTCAATAACAGGACATTTTGTGATTTTCTTAAATGAGTCTATATTTGTGTCTGCCTCTGACTGCATCGCAGTGTAGTTGTGCATCTCACTCTCTCGTTCTTTCAATGGATTTATTGCTGGATGTTTCTCTTTTACTTCTACTACTTCACATTTGACGTCAGCAGCTTTTTCACGACCCAGTATGTAATCCCTGAAACTAAACACAACTGTATCGCTTTGACAGTTTGCTGCCTCACTGTTTCCATGTGTGCTCTTGTTTCCATGGCCGCCGTTGCTATGTTCTGGCTGAGCCGTGATCGGAAGCATTAGCGGTGAATCTTTTGCCTTCATAACCGTCCCCGCTCCAGTTTTGCTCTCTGCCCCTGTAGCTGTCCTAGAGGTGCTGTTGAGTTGTTCAGGGTTATGATGTATACCCAGCGAGGCCATCTGCTCTTCACATTCTTGGAAGGCCTGCTGGAGTTCCTGGTCTAGGAGTATGGATGGGGACTGCGACGAAGGGGACACACCCCAGGAAGGCGTGGCGGCAGTGAGCTGAAACTGGACATCTCTGAGCACTGGGTCACCCTCGTGAGGCCTGAGACCAAGGCAGGGCAGCAGAGTTACTCTGGACCAGCAGGCAGGCAGCTGTTCATTCCACGCAGAGGGAATCCAACGCCATGCTCGGTGACCACACACCACAACCAGCACACTGCACACTACTGCACCTAAGAAGCCTATTGCAAGGTGCACATTCCTCACAAAGAGGCAATACCAGCTGTTTTTAAAATGAATGCAGATCTTTAACGTGTATATATCATTCTTGAAACATATATTTAACATTATATAAAGCAGCATTTCAACTATGTTAGAGATAAAGCAAGTAATGGTGATTAATGTAATTCCATCAAATATGTGCTCAAATCCATGCTGATAATATCCATTATTCGAACTGTGATAATGCCATGGAAGATGCATTGCTGTCGTTTTGGTAGTAATTAGGGAGTTGGTTGATATATTACAGTAACTCACTGATGACATCAATACTGTCAGTAATGACAGCATCAATGTTATTGTTTGAGAATGGTAAATGCCCATTAGATTAAGGCCATTTCTAACTGCCAATCAAAGTAGCTAATCAAGTCAAATCTAGAAAAACTCAAAGGAGAATAAATACTTTTGGGCCATTACATCACTTGTAACTCAGAGTAATTATTGTTTTGTCAATCAACAAATGAAAACCATGGCATAGAAAACACACACTATATTATGACTAGCTGTAGTGCTTCATAATTGGCCAATGCCATTTAATCATAGCCGATGAGTCATGCAGTGGGCCAGTGCTGATACAGGACAATGTAACATGCATACCTTTAGTCCCACTGAGCATAGCAAGATTGTAACCTGTTCATACATGTTGCTGGCTATGTGCTGGGGTCTCTCCTAATGTTATACTCTACTTAACACATGATAGTTCATTGAAATGTACTACATAGGGCCTTTACATAAAGGTCGTCATTAATTCAAGTGTGTGTGCGTGTGCGTGTGTGTGTGTGTAAAGGAGGGAGGGGGGCGTCGACTCAGTAATCTGCACTGCACTGTGATTGGTTAACATTCTCAGTAGCTCCTAGCTGGCTCTGACATTTCCTTGACAACATAACCGCTCATAACCGTGATTGGACAAGCAGTCCAATCACCTCACAGCCTGCTTAATATGGCCAGACCACACACCAAACTAGCACCTTGTTACTAGGTTACAAGGTGCTGAGCCGCAGAAAACACTTAACTAAAGTCATGTGTCTGGCAAAGGGCTGTGCTATTTAGCCGGCCATATAGGCCCAAAGCACGAAAGCACAGGCATGTTTGTGTTGGCATTGCCCCTCCAAGCCAACACCTGGCAGCAGGTAGATAGATACACTCTAGCATTCATTTTTCCAGTAAAAGCAATGTTTACATTTCCACCCCTTTACAGTACCTATCCTATTCACCTACATAGACATGTATACTACATGATGCAAATTAACACTTATTAATTAATAATGTATGTGTGGTTCTTCCAGGTGACAGATAGCCCATTGCAAACCAATTGTTTAGTTACAAACCACTCAAACAAAGCACTACAAGTCAGAATAAAGTTAACGGCACTCTGTCAGTCAGCCAGTATTCACTCTTACAAGTCATGCTTCATAACTTGTATAACTATAACCATACATTTCCCACTCTACCAATCCAGGTCTGGGGTCAATTCTGTACCTTGTCTCTAGAAACACCAGTGGTGAGCTGATTTCCATGTCATTCTGCAGACCAACCAGCAGGGGGTTCACCTGCTCAGCTGAGCTAGCCTGGGTTTGTCTAACACATAGGCAAGCACAGACACACATTTGACCAACTCTTTATGTCTCTTGAATCCTTTCTATAGGTTTTATATGCTTATAAACCCTTGTGTACACAATACATTCAATAATGGTGTAACAGCTGCCATTTGTATCACAGTGAGTTTCATTTAATGGAAAATGTTAACATGAAATGTCTGCAGATATGCGAGCCACAATTCAACAGCATTACACAAACAGGTTAGGACAGGTTGTCTTTCGCTTGTTCGAAAGTAATGATTTGCATGGATGCCAACAACTATTAAAACTGTTACTTTACCATGTCAGTCAAGGATATTGGCAGTTAGGCGTTTACGTGCGTGGGAGACTATGCGTGTACTGTGTGTGCATAACATTCACAAAAGCCTTTGGCAAGATATTAAACTTAAAGGGCCACTCCTGGATTGTGTTTGGAATTGTGTTAGAACTCATGGTTACAAAAGGGTTTGAAACATGTCCCCTCGCATTCCTGCTATATGCTCCTCCCCTTAACTCAGAATCAGCTATGTTTCTAAGCAAAAACAACGAGCGGGAGAGGAATGGCACCTTTAATAATTGTATTAATATAAACAGTCTTCTATGTATTGATGTGCTCTGGTGTATTTTGTGTGTACATTAAAGTCTGCAGAACTGCCTTAGCATAGAGGCCTACCCCAGTGAGGACTGCCAGATGTTCAGCTCACTGCTGAAGTCTAGGCTGGGCAGCAGGTCATGAGGGAACACCAACTCCTCCCTGTCCTCCTCAGCTCCTCCTCCTCCTCTTTCCTCCACCCCAGTGAGAACTGGAACCTCTGGCAGCAGACTCTGCTGGCTGGTGGAGGGCTCGGTCAGTGCTGGGCTGTCGCCTGCATTAACTCCACTCTGGGCCAGACGCTCAGACTGTTGGAACAGTGAACATCAGCAGTGATGTAAAACTATGGAAGCACAAAAGTGTCAACATGTAATAGCTATTATTAAATGAATAGCTGTGAATCAATATTTCTGTACTACAATAAATGAAATATTGAGAATAAAGGTGCCCACCATTTCAGAATTGTATTCAAGTTAATAAGACTTTTAAAATGGTCAAAATGTGACTCTATTATGATATTCAGCATATTATTAGCACTGTATTTATTGATTTTATAGCACATTTTTTTATACTAAACTAAACGCTGGCTAACACATGCTAGATGTGTATGCATATTGTGTGTATGTAAGTGCAGTATGAGATTATAGTGTCCTTCATCTCAAACATCAGATAAACAAGCCCCCACCCGTGTATTAAAGCAGTATGTGCATCAGTGACACACCCAAGTCAAAAGGTCAGAGTCACAGATGGTCTTTATCAGCTGTCACTGAGAAAGCTTTGATTAAGCTACTACTAGAATGACAATGTGACAAGGATTCACAGTATCAGGTCCATTGAGTATGGTCATGAATCATGATAAGTATTACAAAATGTAAAACACACTGTGTCTCTGCATTGTGTTTCTGCAGGATAATCAGTTATCTTCTATAATGTATTTAAATGTACTTTAATTGTGGTTAATGTATATGCTTATGGAAGAACACACTAAATATTTCTGGAAAATGGCTTTATAATCTTATAGTATGTGTTTTATACTGTGTGATGATAATAATCATATGGAAACTTTGAATCTATCCACTGTCACACTGCACACTAGCACACGCGCACACACACCCAGGGTTGTGAGATCACAGAGCAGCAATTATACCTTCACAACAGACTTACTTACTGCAGTGCTCACCCACAACATAAGGGGAATCCCCCTGACACATGATATGTCCATTGAGACATTGAGGGAGGCGAAATGGAAAGCTATTCTGTTGTTCACACGCATGAACTGCAGTGTACAGGTGCATGTACAGACACACACACAACATGCATGTTTTAAAATGTGTCAGCTATTGCAAGCTAATTGTAAGCTATTTAACTTTTTGTCAAATTCACTAAATATTCTCTGTGCATGCTGAAAAAATTATCTGGCACTTCTACACAGCCCTGACTCTGTAAATAGAAACATAAAGTGTGAAACACCGCTCACAACAACAATGTCCTATAGACTTTGTGATGCATGTGTGGTGTAAAGCTTCTGAAGAAGTTTGTATTTGTGCTCGAAGTTAGCAAGCGTTCTCTAGAATTACTTAAGCTGACTTTAAATCAATGTCATGTCAATGTCAATCATTTGGAAAGCATTGAGATATATGTGATGATTTGAGTCAACTGGATTTTAATACTGAATGAATGCCATTTTACAGGTCAAATTTGAGAACACGTTGATATGTGTCCAGGGCAGAGAGCCACTTGTGGCTGAAAGTTGCATTGCAAAAACATTGTTTTAGTTTGAAACCCCAGGAGTACATGCCCCTTCCTCACCTGACTGACTGACACCCCTCCTACTCCTCGCTAGAGCACAGAACCTCACAACATTTTCTACTCCTCCCCTACAACCACATGCACAGTTGTGTTTCACACTAAAACCGTAAGCTGGTGCTGAAATGTGTGGTTATGGAGCTTCGCCAGACCATCCTGTTCGTGTTAGCTCTAATTTAATTTAGCCATTTGTCGAGCTTTTGGCGACTAATATAGCACAATTAAGCCAATCAGTGGCCAGCGGAACCTTTATGACGACAACAGCGTATGTCGTACATTTTGGTATCCACTAGCTACTTTTTAACATTATTAGTGGGTGTGTGTGTATGTAAGGAAGTTTGATTAATAACACCGCCTTTATGACAAATGTCTTAAATTAAGGAGTTCCAGCCTATTTCTCACAGCAGAAATGTTTTAAAATAAGGTTGGGTTTGCCAAACACATAATACATTACATCATAATAACAAAACATCCACAACACAAAAGAGCAAAAGCCAACAGAATCAAATTAGAGACTGCTATTGCTTTGCCCCTACAACAAAAGGTAGACATACTGTAATATTAAATCCCATAACTTAAAACTATTGTTATTGAACAATATAACATTAAACTCAATATAGCTTTTTCCTGCAATTTTCAAGTGTGAATGTGAGACAATTATATAAAATATGTTCTTTCATTCACACCTACACGTTTGGGCACAGATGTCTACATGGTTGACATCACAGTGACTTGTGTCTGGACTTCCTGTTTCCTGTCTCAACCTGTGTTCAAGTCCAATGACAAGACCAGCAAATACCAAACAACTATCAAAGAGGAATGTGAGAATGTAATTGCTCTGCTGATTGCAGACTAAACCATGTGCACATGCTTACAATAGACTAAACAGAACGAGAATTAGTCCTTTTATAAAGGTCAGTCACTATAGTTAATGTAGGTAACTTTTCAGCTCAGTCAGTAAGGTGGAAAAGTATTTCCCTCTGTATTGCACTGCCCCAGACACACACACACACACACGCAAAGCAACATACTCTGTTGTATATTAAAACACGTTTAAATCAGCAAGCCGTTTGCGCGATAAAAAGTAAATCACAAATAAAAAGAAAGATAAGTGATGAAAAGGTAGCATGGTAGTTTATGCCCAATGCACTGTTGCGATGGGTGCGTACTATTTAATAACAAGGTAGCTAACAGTGGCTCTCCAACTATCCTACTAGGCTAGCCTACTCTGTTAAAACGAACAAATATACACTTAAATAAGACATATGTGAACAACAGGCTAATAAAAAGTGAAGTAGTCTAGTATTCTGTATTTACCACTACAGTAAGCTACAGTCTATGTTCAAACACAGCACCCTAAGTTTCACATGTCAGCGGGTATGAGAGGCGGGCTCACCCAGGAGGAGGGCCCGCTATGCTGAAGGTGACTCCACACACAGCTCCCGTTTCCACTCTACCTTGCTCGCTGTGCTCTGCAGGGATATCTTGACTGGACGTCCGACAACGAAACAAACATGCTGCTGCTGGCGGGTTCTCCCTTACTGACTCACCTAACTTCCCTCACTCTCCTCTTCTCCAGCACTTCCTACTCCTGTTCTGCTCTACAATGTTGTGATTGCCGCTCCGCTTAAATTTCAACCCGCGTCTTCCAAGTTGTGGTGCTGTGCTATATGGGACAGCCCCAAAAGAAATAGTAGTAGCCTGCGCTACCGGCTAATGCAGTGGTATGGGCTGACTGTACCGGGGCCATAAGACTATTCTCCACTCTCCACCCATACAGTAAAAGTCTCCTCCTCCTCGTCCTCTCCCTCTTTCTCTCCTAGATGGGATAATGCATCTCTGACGGTTCCCTCTGCAGGTGAATGCTGGGAAATATGCCAAAGTTTGTCCTGCAGTGACACTTCCACCACCATACCAAATAACTAGCTTATTTGACCAATCAGCACCCACCGCCGTTATACCAGCACAATCAATCAGGGATAGGCATTCATCACGTCCTCGTTCATGCACACTGATGCAATTAATTCCCCCCCCTTCAACCAGGATTTTACTAGACCTTCTTCATGCTGATAGGCCTTTGGTGGAAAGAGAACAACATTGAATGTAGCGCCCTCTTCTGGCTGCAACGGGACACGTTCATTTTTTATTTTTCCAATACATGACAGGTACTGTCTGTAACTAAGGACAGAGCTCCAACAACACTCAACATAAAAGCAAAAAGAGTTCTTGACAATAATCCGAGCATTTTATACAACACATCATTAACTTAAATTGCCCCTAGCATATAGACTACAGATAACGTCAATGGCCCATAGCCCAAAGACTACAAATCATGCAAAAAATATGTATGATAATTGTTTTAGGTAATCCAGAATTCCACAACTGAAATGGTCCACTACAAAATGCTTCCATTTATATTATTACCTGAATAACACAGTCAAAATGTATACGCAATACAAATAGAATCGAGGCATACGCATATTTCAATCATAGGTCACAAAAGTAACAAATCAGAGTCCTAAACATCAACCATTTCTCATGTTTTATATTCTTGAATGACAGAATACACCATAGCATGGTATCTAAAGGTTGATCAGATAGAAATAAAGTGAATTCAAAAATTACACAAACAACCTAAAGAGAAAATGAGGTGCTATACTACTAATACTTGTTAACCATGCGCTGAAAGCATTAGTTTTGTTAGTCTTCGCTGTATTAAAGAGCTCAAGAATTTCACAGCAGCACAGCAGGATAAACTATAGGCCTTACCGATCCTTCAGCTGTGCTGTTCTCGTTTCCCATGGTTCAAAGGGCTGAGAGGAGACAATGCCCAAACCAAGCCTCTTTCACATCAGATGGCTGAAAGACACTAATGCAGTGGCACCATCAGCAAACAGCAGCCCCAAAGGGGAATGTAGACAGAGAGTATATAGGAGCTGTGGTCATTCAGTCACTGATTCCATGTCCACAGGTTTAGAGGTCTTAGGAATGAGGCCTGAGTAAGAGAGAGAAGGTTTGGTGTGTGTTGTGGTTGAGAGAGATTTGAGATTATGAATATGTGAGGTAACACCTCTCTCTCAGAGCAAAGTGCAGGGTTTTTATCTGCAGGTATGGCTTTAAAAGAACATGAAACACAGTGTGTTCTTTTTTTTAATTCAAACTCATGTATTTGTATATGACATAATAACCCATTCGTGATAGCTTTACAGTGATGTATCTGCTGGGTATATTCAGAAATGGTAAATCAATTTGCAGACTTCATCTCAGTGATGTAAACAAAGAACATACTTGGCAAAGCTGCATATTCTTAAATAAGTAACGTGTGATTTAGGTGTTATTACCAGACAAGTATATGGTGTGTGAATGTGTGTATCTGTGGCAGATTGACACAGTGACTGCAGGGTAATCCAATGAGGTAATCTGTTGGCTACCAACAGTGTCAGTCTGTTAAAGAACAAGATAAAATGACTATCAAAATGATCCAGTATCTCCTTTAATGATGTGATTTAATGTGATTTAATGTTTAAAAATAGAAGCTTTCAAAATATGTTTTTAAACACAAACTGTTGATACAAAATCTGATATATTTGAATATATTGCCTCCTTTAGAATATAACAAAAACATAAAAACCTGTTCATAAAAAGTGTGTTTCTAAGTTATGTAGGCTATATGCTTTATACATTATTTCTGCTCCTTTCCTCGCTCCTGTCAGGAAGCCAAAGGCAGTAAACCGTAATGGCCAGTGTGGCTACACATCTCATGAATGTGCGTTTCAGGAAAAAGTGACCTGCATATGATGCACTTCATGAATAGATGTGTGTCTGCTTGTCAGCCTTTAGTCTAGTCTTCACATTTAGCCTACACAACCAGTTTAATCTACTGGATACTAAAACCAATATTCTGTACAAGTATAATGTCAGTGCTCATCAGACTCCTCACATATTCTGTTTACATATAGAATACCCCCCATTACCCAACACACACAAACGCACACACGCCTCTGCTATTTGTGTTTATGGGGTGTCACTTAATATGTGTGTATTTTAAAAGTGTGTGCATGTGAGTGTTTTTCATGTATCGTAGGCTGTTTCGGCAGCACAGACAACACTGAAGGTAATCACGTGATTGCAGTGTGGCCAGTCTCTTTGTCATCTCATCACTGGTCATCCCATCTGTGGGGTCTGTCTGTCCTGGGGACGAGGTTAGTGTTTCATGCCCTGCGACTGACCCTTCCAGTGTATGCTGCCAATGTGTCCCACTAGTTTTAATGCTTGGGTTGACAGCCCTAGTCCTCAGGTAATAATTAGCAGCAATACTATCTAGAAGTTGATTTACTGCAGAAAATAATGATGGTTAACATGCATACTATGTTAGATATTGTATAGAGATTGATTAGACTGTATAGAGGAAAATATATGTAAAATATATATACAGTATATAAAATATGAGTGACATGAGTTTACAGTCACCCTCAATGTCAATCACAAATCAAGCAGCCAAACAAAACAACCTTTAGGCTATATGCACACTAAGAAGACCCTGTGTACCATATAACAAGTGGACTTAAGAGGGTTTTCTCGCTCAAACAGTGTCCCTCCATCTGGCTAGTGGAACGTTGTACATTAAAAATGTAAATGTCCTAACTGAATCAAAGCTGGTATAACAAAGTTATTCTCCTATAGTTTCTATAATCACCCACATTATGTTCTTCTAATTTCACAGCCTTAATTGTTCAATGTTAACCACAGAACGAAACCAAAACAATCTAAAGCTAAGCTAACTTAAACTACTCACCAACATAAGCAAGATACTGGAGCTTAGTTGTTGGGCCTGTAAGGTTCTCAGCAGGCTTGTTGACAATGCTCAGTGTTTATGCAAGGCTGTTGCAGTAAACCTCTTCTGAGCAGCCCCAGCCACTGTTGCTATATTTGCACCCGGTTCTGAGAGTGGCGGGGGGCTACAGGAGCTAATAGGTGCTGAGGTGCAGGGGGCGGGTGGAGTCAGAACTAGAGCAGAGATAGCCATGCGTGGGATTTGGTGGGGGTGAGGGGCCGGCTACTTGCTCTGACAGACTGGAACTAACTGCCATACCGTCAGCTGGTGGGAACACAAGTCCAGGGCAACCCCGTAAACAGACAGACGAGCTGTAAGCACCCTTAGTCTGTCTGTTTATCCTCTCCAGAGGAAGCAGGATCTGTTCCTCAATCACGCAGGTCAATGACGCAGGTCTCTGGTTGAAGCTTGAAGGTTCAATGAACAGCACACTCTCAGATTTCACTTCAATGTACTGTTTTAATTACCAATAGCATTAGCATTACCTTAAAAGTGTAGCATAGTATGTGAAGCAGACAGTCGTTTTAGCTAATGTAGTAACAACTCATAATAATTATAGATAGACACTTCATGCTCTGCCTTCAGCTGTCTGGAAACTGCAATGTAATTGCCATAGTCTGTTCTGTCAGATAGTCCTACATCCAGCAGTAGACTATACTGCAACGCCTACAATTCCTCTTTTGGTGCCAGGCAATGCGTTCTCGCAGCTATAGTTAAGTTTGTCAGACATCGACAGCAGATTCCTCCATTCCTGCTACGGCGTTTCTTTCACGCACGGCACGCTCTGCTCACAACCACTCCCCGTTTGCAGTAGGCCTATAGGCTACTGCCCCTCCCTCTTTCGCTCGATCCCCATTTTCCACCACTTTCCTGCTGACGTCAACCCTCCTCCAGCGCGGCTCCTGTCTCCCTGCGTATTTGCCATAGAATGAATCAACACTGACACACAAGCCATTCTGTTTAGTAATTCCACCTTCCACCCCCCCACCCCCCCATGCTTGCAGCGGCCCTTCATGTTTGCTCTCTTTCATAGGATGCATTACAGTTGAGCTCTCTCAGCTGGCTTCTGTTCAGCGTGATCTTGTTTCGTTACCTGACTTCGTGCAATTCCAATGCAGCTCCCCATCTTGTATTCCATGTCCTCCTGCGGCGACGTGACTCCGGCAGAGCAGGGCTGGCAAAACACCTGTCGGCAGAACTGCATCGTTCAACGGCATCGCAAAGGCGAGGCTGTGGATCCACCGAATGAGTGCGCGTCTCTCTCTACTGTATGGCTATGCGTGTGCGTATGGGAATGCGTGCATGAGTGACTACTAAAATGTTCTCCGCGGGATTTCCCTCATTCTGTGGCAGTCAAGCCGTTATATAAGATATAGAGTAGACTGTACGCTACATTAGAAAACATCAAAGGCTGACGTGAAATGTGAGCAGGGAGCAAGTTTCCCAAATCTCTGACGTTAGGGATTACACTGCTGCGTTTATCAAGACAAGTATCAGTCAGATCATTATTAAAGAGAAGTCTACACCCAGAGTGACTAATAGTAATGTCTCCAATTTACTGGATTTATTATGGCAAAATAACTTGCCAATACATGCAAAATATAGTAGGCAATTTACATTTTCTATAGCATAAAGAGAGCATCACGGTTCTCAATGGGATGGAAACCCCAATAAGTCTGATATAAATACCAGACAAAATAATTTGGGTCCTCCTATGTATAATTGAAATTGCCATGGGTGTAGATTTCATTTGAACATTGGTTGAGAACATATAAAGCAGGGGGTCTGGGGTTCTCTCATCAGGGTGAAAATGTCCATTTACAGTATTTATGGTGGTAATATCCATTTACAGTATTTAACAGAAGAGGGCTATAAGGGTTATCAAACAGTATTGCTTTCCTGTTCTCTGGTAAGAATTTGCCAATTTAATATTTTCAATACACGGCATGTTACTCATCTGTCCTATTTTCTTTGGGGAAAGTAAATAAGTATATAATATGCTCATGTTCAAAGGGGGAATGGGAGTACAGATACACTTGTTCAGAGGAGAATGCATCCCCTGCAGCCCCTCCTGAAATCTACGCTATAGAGAGTGCAATTATGCCATTCATACCCTGAGCTGATGTTTCTTAACTACTCAACTACTGAAACCTGTTAATTATTAGTTTCCACATTGTGTTGCTCTCTTTAAGATGGTAAAAGGTTAATTTTCTTTTGTTGCTGTTTTTGTACACAACTGACCAATTATACAAGAGTTAAGCAGGGAGTCCCAAATACCTTTTTTACATTTTTTTATTAAAGCATCTTATGAACAAATTTAAGCATATTATAAAACAAATGAACGTGCTAATGTAGTTGCAGACTTTCAAGTTAAACATTTGTCAGCAAGAGTATATTACATGATATACAAAACATCACGGGTGCTGCGTGTTTTGAGGATGAATCAATGGTTCTTTTATTTCAAAGGCCTCTATGAGCTCCTGAGAGAGAGAGAGAGAGAGAGAGAGAGAGAGAGAGAGCGAGAGAGAGAGAGAGAGAGCGAGAGAGAGAGAGAGAGAG
>JAODUH010021637.1:0-25202 GCA_027564835.1 Typhlichthys subterraneus
TTTAGATACCTTTAATTTACCTAGGCTATTGAATGGGTCACCAAAACAATTGCCCTCCCAAATTTTTGGAGCAGGAGTCGTCACTGAGATACAGTAGATACTGTACTATATAGGGGAATACCTGATAGACATGATATTTAACAGTAGTGTGCGGAATAGCGTTTTGCATTTCTGGTCTAGTAGTTGCATTAACAGCGGCAATCAAAAAACCTTAATCATTCATGTAAGTCCTTTTTAAAAAAAAAAAAAATTTAATTTGTAATTTATTTTTTTGGCGCTGAAGGTTTACTCTAACTTGTTGTATACTTTAAGGATGAGATACTGTATTGTCCTCTGGAACATTTTCTTGGACACAATTTAACCCAACCCTTTTGTCTTTCTTCTTTTGTGTCTTAGCTCACCAAGGAGAAAGAACATGGAAAACTCAACCCTCGACCGGGAAAAGTGAGTCTCAAGGAAAATGCACTACAGTAATTAGGAATGGCACCGATATGATACTGAGGTCGGAAATCGGTCCGATACTGATTTAAATAGCTGAATCGGTATCGGTGACAATTGTAACCGATTCATGGGCCTAATCCAATTAAATTAATTTACACGCGTAGGTCTACTGTCAAGCAACAGCCATGTCTAACCTACCCAGGCCACACTATCTGCAGCAGGCTTCTAAAATGCATCTAAGTCCTAAAATAGCTGTCATCTACTTTGCAACGTAACTTTAAACTTAATTTATCACTGGAATCGGATCGGTACTCTGTATCGGCCTATACTCAAAGTGCCGGTATCGGTATCGGGACTGAAAAAACTGGATGGTGCCATGCCTAACAGTAATACATGGTACCTTGTAGTTCTGTATCTACTTTCTGTTTTTTTTTATTAAATGTCCTTGTTCTATGTAGTATTTTAATATGTACTGCAACCTTTCCATGTTTTACTGCAATTTATCTGTATATTTGCTGTTGACAATGGATAATACTGTGAAGCACTTTGTGACTGCTGTCTGTGAAAGATGCAAGATACATTATACTTACTTTACATCTTAATCTCACATTTACCGTCACTTTATTAATCTGAACTAGCATCTTGTTAAAATGTATTTTAATGCTACTCTCCTTAACACAATCAAATTGAACTAAATGCTTCAACTCTCCTTAACACAATCAAAGCTGTTAGGAGCATTTCTGGAACCTACAGTATCAACATACATAACTGACCAATTATATCAAGTCTCAGGCCCAGGCCGGTTTAAGTCGAGTTAAAAACATATATTGGGGAAGGTGTGGCTATAGAGCCATGTCACGAGACCATGAATTTGCATACAACCAGAATCACTTAGTCATCTTAGCAAACACCAACCCACTTGTGATACAGGTGTACTAGGAATATAACACGCTTAGTTGACTACTTTTGACTGTTTGAAACTGTACTGTAGCTACAGTATGTTTTTATTGTGTACTTTGTACACAATAAAGTGTGCTTGAGTCTCTTGAAAGGTGCCTTTTAAATAAATTGTAGTATTATTATAGAATAGAATAGAGGCTTAAATGTAGTGACACTTGTTTTCACTTTTCATTAGTTAAAATCAATGATCTAATACTTGCACATACCTAAATGTTGATTGCTCATATTTTTGTTCACAAATTTGTTTAAATCTATTTTAGTGAGCGTTTCACCTTAACTTTACCAAGATGTGGTATATAAAGATGCTGATTAAACAGCATGATTATTCCACAGGTGTGCCTTGACTGGACATAGTAAAAGCCCACTCAATTGTAATTATTTTGAAAAATTATATATTATTAGGCACTGAATTATGGCTGTTTCACACAGGGCTGCAGATATGCATTTAGGGGGTTGGGGGTGGGGGTTTGGATGCAGGACACCAGCTGGTAATTCACGGGCAATGGTCTCTGATGGATACTCTTACAGCCATGCCATTTGCGCCCACCCTCAAAATGTGTGACATCTGTAGTATTGTGTTGGGTGATAAACCCAGAGACATTGTATAGAAGAGACAGAGACCACTTAAAGGATTAAAGGATAAGTCTGTAACACCAAAGATGGATAGTTGGATGTGCATATACCTCCCCTAACCCTCAAAGAGCCAATCATATGCTTTATAATGGCCAAACCATTAACCAGTTATGTGGATGCACTGATAAAACATTCAGGTTATACTTCTACTACACACAGATTAGAAGAAAAACCTTGGCGTAGATACTTTACCTGCTTTAACTCTCTTAGCCTGGATGGTGGTCATGTTATTACATTTATGTGTCAGACCTGCCCCTGCATGCAGGCCATGACTCTACTTCATTTGTCAATTTATGGATGTGGAGAGGATTCAGAATATGTCCTAGAGTTGAGATTTTGATTAGCCACTCCTTTTAGAGTCCTGTTCCAGGCTTCAACATGTTTTTTTCTTCTACATCTGGCCAAGTTTGCAAGTTTAATTTACTAATTTACAAATCACAAATTTGTAAAGTTAATCACACTGAAAGTAATGGTTAATTTGTTTTGTCAGACTTTTCCTAATCTAATGTTATAAAAAGAAATATACATGGATGTCTACATTGCAGCCTTATCTCTGGGAGACCTGTAATGCTCTACTTATACTCAGGCATCAGATGTCTTGTACGAGAAGTGTTTGGACTTGAAACGATCTTTCATCCAAAACGACATGAATGTGGCATTTAGACTTTTGGAAGCCCTGCATTTATTACCAGTGTTATTCATTTATAAATGGTAAATGGACTGCGTTTATGTAGCGCTTTTCCAAACTTCCGGCCACTTAAGCGATGTTGAGTATTGCCTCACATTCACCCATTCACACACATTCACATACACCGATGGTGATTGCTGCCATGCAAGACACTACCTAACCACCGGGGGCAGATATGGCTCTATATGGTCTTGCTCAGGGACACCTCGACACTTGTTGAGGAGTTAGACACACACGTGGTACAATGTAGGCACTTGCACCATTTTAACCTTTTCATTTTAATTTGCACAAAATATTCAGGTTTTTATTCAGAAAAATTTAATCTTTTATTACATAAATGTTTTTTTTACATGAAAATTAATATTCCACTAATATTTCTCTTTACATTCCAGGAATACCCTTAATAACAATGTAAAATGCCCCCATGCAGTTACACGTCTTACAGCTACGCCTTTTAAATAACTAAATTGCCCTGTGGAGGAATTTCCCTCCTTTTCAACCTGCAGTCATGTTCCAGAATATGTAGTGGAGGCCTGTGTGTTTTCCTCAGTGCTAACATTGATATTTAACATATTTCGTCTAGATGTTCATCTTCGACCGGCCGGGGATGTGTGGCCAACGGATCGAGGTCCGCAGTGACGTCATCGATGCCACACCCTGGCAACTGCAGGAAACCATTTCCATTCGAGTGATCAGAGGAGGGTGAGTGGTGGTGGCTGCAAGCACACACACACACTTGATTCCCTGAGATATCATAAGCATTCTTAAGCATATTTACTCACAGCAGAACTGCACAAATAGTGGCGAATGCATGCGCGCACGCAAACGCACACCCCACACACACACAGCTCTGTCATGTTGTTTTTTCCATTCAGCCGCGTGTCTGCTACTACAGCCAACATTGTGAGCCCAACCCTCATTCTTGTACTGCCCTGACCTGTACAATAACCTTTTTGTAATCATTGCACCATGAACTCCTTCAACACATTCTGCACTGCTACCCACAGAAGTAATCCCCAAAAGATTTGTGTCTAAATAGTGAGTACAGAAGTTGTGGGAATAGTAAGACATACGTAATGTGAATTATGATGATTTTAATATATTCAGTCGTAAATTCAGGTAAATTATAATTTTCACTAAACCTGTTTTAATTCATGTTTATTGAGCTGCACATTTGTTAAAGGCTCATTCAGCTATTGCAAGCTAAATGTAATCTATACACTTTCTGTCAAATTCAACAAATGCCTCCTTGTATTTTGCTATTCTAGCATTCTCTGTGCGGGTTGAAAACATAATAATATACTTCTATACATCCCTGACTCCATAAATAGTCAAATGTCAATGTGGCGAACACCGCTCGTATCAACAAAGTCTAGCACTACGCTTGGCTTCACAATGCATTTCGATGTGTGATGCAGAGGGCCGCGGAGCGATACAGTTTTAATTTGAGCCCAAAGTTAGCAAGAACGATTACCCCTGCCTTTAATAAGTGACAGCAGTGACTGTATCAAATTACAGTGTGAAGATCCCCAAACGCTGGCATGACATGAACTCAGTTTGCTCACTGTATATCACAGTGGATTACAGGAACAGAAGAGACAGATAGGGGACTTGCAGAGTTGTACTGTATAGTGTTTGCTGCTGATGCTACAGTTCCATGAAAACTTGTTGGCATAATTTAATTGAAACCTATGATTTTGTACGCTCCTTGATAGCATTATAACACCCTCAGAACAGCAGATGTCCGGGCCAAAGTGTGTGTGTGTGTGTGTGTGTGTGTGTGTGTGTACGGAAGGGTGGGGAAAGAGAACATTTCTAGCCCATGAGCGCTATATATGAGCAGTAGTAGAGCGGTGTGAGGCTTGGGTTTATGAGATGTCTCTCCAGTATTGTGGATTGTGGATTATTGTTTCTTATTATCGGAGTTCCCACTGGTCATGGAATATCATGGATTTTTCACCATCCCCATATCCCCATATCAGCATATACATTTTTATGTTTATATTTGTATTTGTATCATCAATGCTTAGTTATTTTTTACAAAGACATCGTTCTGGTGGATTATCTTCCACGATCATTGTAGGTCATGGAAATGCAGGTGTTTAGTCAGTGAAACGTCAATGGGATTTGTCATTTGACTTGGATTTGGGGAACCCTGTATTCCGCTTTACCTGCCAGCAGGATTAACATCCCAAGGACAGAAAGGTTTGATCGACAGATTGTATTGAGCCTTTCTGTTGCCCTCCTTTACCCTGCATAGGTGGGTGTTGTACGAGAAGCCCAACTTCAAAGGGGAGAAGATTGCCCTGGATGAAGGAGACATCGAGCTCACGTATCCCTTCAGTCCTCCAGAAGACGAAGAGCATCTGCTTCAGAATGGTGAGCAGCAGGACGTCGAGAGCGAGAGAGGTCTACAGGATGTAGAGCAAACCAATGGGTCAGCAGAGCAGAGCAGCCCGGCCCGGCGGTTCATCATTGGATCTGTCCGGAGAGCCGTCAGGGTAAGATTAGGAAACAACATCCACTGACTGTTTTTAGTTGCCATAAGTGGCTGTGGTTGCCATAAAACACTGCAGGTGCCGATATGTAGGAGCCAATTCAATATATTGAGGCCAGAGTGATTTTAACATGGCTAGTTAAGGTTCGGTATCAAAATGATTAAATGATGCTAGCTAGCTACCCAGTGTTGTGTGTCATGGTTTATTGAATGTTAATGTTTTCACAAACAAATGTGTGGACAGGGTACTTGTGCATTAGTTAAGAATTATAACTATTAAGAACTATAACTTATTCTCCTGTAATTTTGTATTTATGCTGTGTGATGTGTTGCTATGTACCACCCTCTAGTGGTTAAAAAGTAAATTGTAAATTGTTTATTGTGAAACTTAGAAATATATATTAATACCAGGGCAAAATATATCAATATTATATAAATTATATTTCTTAAACATTTATGGTAAAGTTCTTATTAAAGGGAATTTTGTCAAATTTTGACCTGAACCTCAGTTTCCTATCTCTTCCGAATGTGTCAACATAGACAAAATAAATCCACTTAACTCCCCAAAAACGTGATTTCCTTGAAACGTGTGTTCCTTGTTTTTCTCCTCATTCAGGACTACAGTGTACCAGAGATTAGCCTGTTTCCTTGTTTTTCTCCTCATTCAGGACTACAGTGTACCAGAGATTAGCCTGTTTCCAGAGGAGAATGCCGAGGGTAAGAAAGTCATATTCAGGGACACCTCAGAAGACGCCAGGATATATGGCTTCCCCATCAAAGCCAACTCCGTCATAGTCAACGCTGGACTGTGAGTTACCTTATGGCTGATTATGTACTGTAGTTGTTATCTTGGCCTATGTACAGCACATGTGTGTGTGTATGTGTGATACATGTACAGTTTAGCAAAAAATAGACACCATATCTTCCCCATGCTTGCTATGAATCCCTTCTTTTAGGTATTTATGCCTTTAGGTATCAAGTTTAGGTATTACAACAGCGAAAGCAACAATGGCGGTTCTTAAAGACTATAACGGGCTATGCTAACATAGAAGCATCAGCTTTATTATCAGAGTGTTTCTTAATTGAAAGAATTACAATTCTTCTCGATGGAAGAGATGGTTCATCCAATTGCCTGCTAAGTATTTTTACTTGAAAGTGTCTGCCCTTCTCACACAGTCTAAATGGACTGTTTTGGACGGATTGTGCCATGTACCAAACCATCTGGTACTTCAGGTTACATTGTTGATGCTGTACGATGTAAGGTACTGGTAAAGTGGTTGCAGTCGTACAGTATGTGATTCCTTCCTCTCTTCACTAGGTGGCTTGTGTACGCAGAGCCCTTCTTCCAGGGCGTACCACGTATCCTGGAGGTCGGGGGCTTCAGCAACCCCGCTGCCTGGGGGGTGGAAAAGCCCTATGTGGGCTCCCTGCATCCACTCAAAATAGTGAGTCATCTCCATGTTACCATCACAACAGTCAATTGACCCAGAATCAGATGGATCCAGCTGCACAGTGTATATCTGTCACATGTGATCCTCTCAAGATCATCTCTGCAGATAATTAGGTTTGTGTTGTGGGAAATGCCTCTTGAATTCAGTGGCAAGGCAACCCCCTTTTAGAAGTGGTGTTTTGCCTCTAATCACGGTAGAAGGTTGTGACTAGTGTTGCCCTTGTGGTTGAAACCAGCATTGCAAAAACAGTTTAAATTGTATCTTCATTTTTGAGCGCACTCTTTCCACACCTGACTGTTGACTGTCACACGTTCTCTGTGCATAATAAAGCAGGGCAAACATTGGATATGCCACTGTTGTAATGACAACTGAGCAAATATTTTCCGCTACAGGGTGAGCCAAGAGTGGAAAACCCAAACGAGCCCAAGGTAAGCACTTACTGATTCTGCTGCTGGAAATACAAATATGTCCTGCCGCGTTGAATCAGATGTATATATATTTTGGCTGTTAGCGACTAGTTTGGAGGATTAAATGATGTGTGTTAGCTATAATGACATTCTGATATACTGTGAAAATATTAATATTCTATAAGAATGTTATTAATTTGCTAGTGTATGAGCTTTTCAGCTGTTCACACAAATTGTAAGTCGCTATCCAAAGCCTCAGCTAAATGCTGCAAATGTACATTTAGCATTATGGCTGTTGAAGTAAAACAAATCTGACAGGAGTATTGTGTGCATTAAGCAGACTGCTAAATTAAACTTGCTATATGGGGATTTAGATGGTGGTCTACGATAAGCCATACTTCAGCGGGAAATCTCTGACCATCTACTCCACCATGAGAGACTTTATGACCAGAACTGACAAGCAGCAAAAAACCTTCATGCACAACGTTGCCTCTCTCAAAGTACTGGGAGGAGTGTAAGTACCTTACTGGGAGGTTTATAGTCGGTAACTAGCTAGCATAGCCAGACTGCAGCTCATGTGTATGTTGGTCTGTAAGCATTCCTACATCTAACCAATTCTTTCTAGCATAAAACCACATACACTGTAAATGAGTTACAATACAAGTGATTTGTTTTTTAATTGAACAGTTGATGACCTAATTGACACTTAAAGTAGGGTATAAAGCTAAAGTGGGTCTGTGTGTGTTTGTTTTACAACCCTGCACGTCCCTCTTTCCTTAGCTGGGTGGGCTATGAGAAGGAAGGCTTCCGAGGCCACCAGTACCTTCTGGAGGAGGGAGAGTACCACGACTGGAGGGTTTGGGGAGGCTGTGACTCTGAGCTGCGCTCTGTCAGGGTCATACGAGCGGTTAGTGATTTGCTGTATTTGACTCATTTAACTAATTAGACAAATGTCACTTCTTTTTCATAAAGCATGCCTTAAGAAACTGGCAACCGCTATCATAAGTAACGGTTAGCGCTATCATTTTGTTACAAAAGCTACATTCTCAAACATTACAGTTTGCCTATGGAGATTACCACTAGTAAGAAAGTAGTTGGTTTTCAATTTGAAGCCAAAGCCAATCTTAAAGATTATAGCTTCAAAATGACATTAATGCTGATGTTATCACATGCTATGAATACAAAATGTGTGGAACATCATGGTGGGATTTGTTTAAATTGACCCCTGACCTTTACATTCATCACGCTCTAGGAATTGTCTGATCACATGCTGGTGATGCACGAACAGCCCGAAGGAGAGGGGGACATGGAAGAGAACACGTTCGAGGTGGCGGAGGCCATTGCGGATGTGGAGCTGTTTGACTTTAAAACAAACACGCAGTCCATCCATGTGCTGAATGGAGCGTGAGTGCCTACCTAGTTTGTGGGTTTTTGCCATGTCTAGCACTAGTGATGCGCGGGCCGGGCGGGTTCGGATAAGATTATCAGAAAATATTGTCGGGTCACAACGATGCAATGCAGCATTCCAACAAATAATACATATCTACTGAAACATTGTGTGCCAGCGGGGATTCTTCGATACTCGCTCTCGAAGACACATCCCTAGTGTCAACAGTTTAATACGCAATGTTTGTGTTTGTGTGCGGCCAAATGGGTTCTCTCAGAAGGGTGGCTGGCGTCTCCCTTAGAGATAGGGTGAGAAGCTCGGCTGTCCGTGAGGAACTCTGAGTTGAGCCGCTGCTCCTTCGCATCGAAAGGAGCCAGTTGAGGTGGTACAGGCATCCGGTAAGGATGCCCCCTGGGTGCCTCCCAAGGGAGGTGTTCCAGGCATGTCCAGCTGGGAGGAGGCCTCGAGGAAGACCAGGTGGAGAGATTATATCTCCACACTGGCCTGGGAACGTCTCGGGATCCCCCAGTCAGAGCTTGCTAATGTGGCTCGGGAAAGGGAAGTTTGAGGTCCCCTGCTGGAGCTGCTGCCTCCGCGACCCGACTCCGGATAAGCGGATGAAGATGGATGGATGTTTGTGTTTTACTGTGTAATTAACACATGCATTTTGAAGTGATTTAACTGTTGTCTTTTGTTCCAGATGGGTTGCCTACTCGCATGTGGATTTCTCTGGGAACCAGTATATCCTGGAGAAAGGATTCTATAGCAACTGTGCCGACTGGGGTTCCCTAGACAACCGCATCTGTTCCATCCAACCCATCCTGCTGGTGAGGACCGCTCTTAGCAGGAGGAGACAGTCATGTATTTATAAATGCATTTAAAGGAGCAATAAGTGATGTTTTTAACCTCTCGTCCCAGTAGTAACATTTAGCTTGTGTCTGTTGCGTCTGCAGGCTCCAAGTGAATGCTCAAAATCCAGAAATGAGGTGCGCATTGTCCTGAGTACTTTCTCTTACTAGATATTTGTCTGCCCTGCAGTAAGTGCCACAGCCTTGGAACTTACGTAGGTTTTAAATGAAACACTACTATATACATATATAGCTTTTATCCACAAGCAACTTACTATACATACATAATCTATACGTATACATACGTACGTACATACATACATGCATATTGTTCATGCACATACGCATTCAAATCAGATTTTTTTTCTCTAGTTTGACCAGTAAAGTTTTCCCCCTTATTATAATTTACATGAATTACAACTAACGCAAAACATCCAGTAAAGATCAGCCTGTTTTCTGTTTCAAATGCATATCTTTATCGTTAGTGACATTTTATGGAGGGCAAATATACATTTCTCAATGCCTAAAGGGCATAAGTGCAGTTACGCCCTTTAGGAACCAACTGGCTTAGTATGTTCAGCATATGGCTTTCGGTTTTAATAACTCTAAATTGATTAAGAATTCACATGTGCCATTTTGGCAGTAGAATGAGCTCACCAAGAGGTTTCATTTGATATATATATATATATACACATCTCAGTTTCATCCAAAATGTCACTTCCACCCTTCTGGTTCTCACCCCTCAAATATTTAAATGGTCTGTCTGGGGGGTGAGAGGTGAGATAATTCTCTGAAAAAAGGCCCATTACTGGTTTCCTTTTCTTTATTTCTTGTATTAATTTTTAATTGAGACATTTCCCTACATCTACCCTTGTACTACATCTTGCCAATGCAAGTACACGATGACTTAATGACACTCATCATTTCCCTGCGGCGATGTCGACAGATCCTGCTGTACAGCGAGCCAGACTTCCAGGGGGAGTGCCTCGTCTGTGACTGTAACCTGGACGACGTGCCCGACAAAGTCCTCACCAAGTCCTGCAGGGTGGTAGGGGGGAGGTGAGCAGAGCTCGCTGGTGTTCTCTAGTGTTTCTAACCGGGAAGGGAGTGTTACGTTTAAGATAACACGCTCAGCCTACTCCCATAGCTGCGTAATAAAATACATGATATGCAAGATATAGCGCTGATGTGATACATGAAAGAGTATTTAACCCGTTAAACCCGAAATCTGCAGCCCTACGGAAAGTGTATAGGTTAGATGTAATATATTTTTTGAATGGTAAATGCTAAAACCTCAAGATTTTTTGCTTTTTACTCTTGACCGGTTCTGTAAGACGAGGCCAACACATCGCACCTAAAATTACCATAATGCAGACTCAATAGTACTGATCTTCTGTTTAGAGATCGGCTCTTTGTTAGAGGAACATTTCAATATTGTGGCCCCTTAGCTATGAACTATTGCTGTTGAGGCATTTTTGAGGAAATATCATTGTGGTTAGTAGAACCTTTATAAAAGAAAGTTGGAGTGGTAATCTGCGTCCATAACCTGGATAAGTCCGGCAGAGTTTTAGGTCACATTTTTCCTTCTGAGGCCATCTTTGTTCCGTATGTTTCAGCTGGGTGGTCTATGATGGCAAACAGTGTTCTGGCAACCAGTATGTTTTGTCTGAAGGAGACTATCCCAACTTTGAAAGCATGGGCTGTCCACCCACCTACACCATTCGCTCTGTCAAAGCTGTGCCACTGGTAAGTGGGCACATTGATTTACAATTAGTTTTATACATAAGTTTTAATAATGTATTTGCTTTTTCTTGTTTTTTTTTTTGAGAAAACAATAAATTCTTTAGCTATGATTTCATCTTTGTTCATACTTGTATTCTTTCTCAGATATTTTAATTCATTCCTTTTCCATTTGTTGTTCCAGTTTAGAAGCTTTGAGATTCTTTCTTTCTTTCTTTCTTCCATTCTTCCTTGTCTTCTTCTGACTATAAATGCCTTTACAAACCTAACGGGCTTACCCTCTCTCTTCAGATGTTTGCAATTCCCACCATATCTTTGTTTTCTCTGGAGTGTCTGGAGGGTAAAGAGGTCACCACTGATATGGAGGTCACCAGCTTGACTGAGGAGGGCTTCAACAACCACGTCCTCTCTCTGAAGGTCAGCGGTGGCAGGTAAGGGTGTGTGTATGTTGCCCGTGTGGGTGGGTGTCCTGTGTTAACGATAATTAACGAAGTAGAAATGACTAGTATTATACAGGGGTATTTTAACTTTACACGAGCCTCGTGTCCATGTTCAGTTTCACTCGTGCCATATTATCAGTTCTTACATTCGGTGGATGTTAAACTTTGCTTTACTTTACTACAAAAATACATTTCAATCCCTTACGGATAACATAAGGACTGTGTTATTTGAGACATGGTAAACCTATTGTTAATGGATCTCTTTTCAGTTGGGTGGTATGTGAACACAGTAACTACAGAGGGCGCCAGTTCCTTTTGGAGCCCGTAGAAATCACCAACTGGCCCACGTTCAGCTCGCTGCAGACTATTGGGTCCCTGTACCCTGTCAGACAGGTATGGCATGAAAAGCTTTTAGCTCACCTATCAGCAGCACACACACAATGTCTGGAACACATTATGAGTAGTTTAATAACCCCATGTTATTTACAATATAGGCCAATATAACATCTGCCAATTAATATTATTAGGAAAAATATATTTTTAGAGCACATATTGAAAATTATTTATTTTATTTAAAATATATATATATTTGTATTTATTTTTATAATTATTTTTTTAGCTAACAGTGCGAAATTCTATATGTCGGTATTATAATTATTTTTAAGACTAGGCAGAATATAAAAGTTTTATCTGTAACTAATTATTGTTTTAGGGGTCTCACGTGTACACCTTACATGTCTTTCATACAGAAGCGTCGTTTTTTCCGCATAAAGAACAAAGAGCGAGGTAATTTCATGTCCGTCCAGGGTGGAATCGAAGAGATGAAAACAGGACGTGTGGTAGTGACTGCGCAGGTGGAGCCGATGACTGACATCTGGTTCTATCAAGATGGACTTATTAAAAACAAGGTGAGTGGATATATTCGTCAAACATTTTTGTCCTAAGTCAAAACAAGATGGCAGGTCTCATCTCCCAGTCAAAATGTCCTGCATTTAATTGTAAACAATGTTAAAAGTTGTTAAATTGTGTCTTAAAATTTGAGATAACCAAATGATAATTTCCACTATTGAGCGAAAATACGAAAAACTAAAAATATAAAATAAAAACCCAACACACTTTGTCCAATTGTGTGCTTTAAATATTTATTCAGACTGCAGGTGGTACTATCGAATAATTCTTTTTGATTAATTCTCTTTGAGTTTTTCAATACATTAAACTAAATATATGTACTAAAGGTGGAGTCTGCAACTGTAAGCTATGTCATATTCAGAGGAATATCTCCTCACAGTCCGCTGTCTGTCTACTGTTGCACCGTAGATGTCTCGAACCCTGAGCCTCCAGGTGGTGGGCAGCGTAGAACCCGCTGCCAAGGTGGTGTTGTGGTCAGAGACCCGGCAGCCCATCCAGAACTGGACAGCCCTAATGAGCGGCTCCATCAGCAGCCACGCTTTCCCTGGCATGGTACTGGATGTCAAAGGTAGGATGGCTTTTAGCGGGACTTTCGGGAACACAAGAAACACACTTTTAATAGGGTTTGAATTGTTAAGAGAGTTTGACATGGTTCTGGACGTCAAAGGTAGGATGGCTTTTAGAGGGATTTTCGGGAACAGACACACAGTTTAACAAGAAACACACTTTTAATAGGGTTTGAATTGTTAAGAGAAATTGACAAAGGAGCTAAAGAATTAGCAGATATTCACGTTTATGGCTTGATGCTTAAGAAGAAGAACCGTGTTCCTTGGGGCATCAGACTTTTCCAGTGGGGGTTGCTCCGTTTAAAAAACCTCAGTTCTAAAACTATGGTGTCTCTTGATGCTCAAAAGCCATTGGCCTTTAGTCGGTGGAGCAACTAATCTGGTTCATTTCGATAATGAAATAGACTCTGACCAGCAAACTATTTACGTGAACGGCGTCTGAACTTCTTGGACAAATGAAGTTCAGCCACACAAGATTGGTAACAGGTCTGTGATACTTGGCTAATCGGAGAGTAAATATCGGCGCTCCTCGTAGAAGTACATTGGTATACAAGAAACATTGGTCACCACTTTTCTGGGTGAGGGGGATAAAGGCTAAGCGGTGTTCTTGATTGATTTTTTGAATTCTTGTTTTCTGGTGATTTATAGTAGCATTAGGCTAGCATGATTTATAGTAGCATTAGGCTAGCATGATGACTAACGTTGTGAACCTTGTGACATTTGTATTCCCTACCTCCAGGTGGCAAATCCTATGACAAGGACCATGTAGTGATAATGCCTGAGAACGAGGAGAGGCCCAGCCAACAATGGGAACTGGAACTGCTGTAGTCCAACAGCAGCAATAATGCCTTAACTTATTCCTTCACATTCCGACGTCAAACATTGCCTCAACGTTTTGTCAACCTTTCCTTTCATTACCCTGACCACTGGACAATTCGCAATTCCCGCAACAAACAAACAAACAAACAAACACTGTCATATAATCCCAGGTAATTTTTAAAATACTCCTTGTATATACCCGTACAGCAACTGTCAAACACGCAACACCATGGACGTCATGAGGGAAACACAAACTGACTTTTGAAGAACAGTTCTCAAGACTGGACTGGTCTTTTTGGACTACTGTATATGAAAGCATTGCAAGAAAGCAAACATGGTGTGCAATCCGTGCCTTTATTTCCTAAATGAATGGGACTTTCTAAGGAGGAAATTGAGAACAGCTTCAGGTTTACCTTTGTTTTGTACAATGCATTTAGTTGTTTATATATCTTGTAGCCTTCTTTCAACAAATGGCATATACCATTAAATACTGTTACAAATACCAACTTATTAAGTGGATACTCAGTTTTCATTGGAATGTTAAGAGTATAAATTATGTGAATGCCTATTCAGGCCTGACACTGAATACAAGCTTATCATATATCATGCCAGTTTTTAAAAAAATAAATAAAATACTGTACATCCCTGACTGACCTTAAGTCAGTTTGAAAATTACATTTGATAGTTTCAAGACTTAATTCAATTACTGTATTCAACATGCTTTATTGGCAGTCCCATCTAGTTGCGAGATGCAACTGCACTGTGTATGTTTTTGTTTAAATATCTTTTGTTTGCTGTAGTTGTAGAAATCACTCTTTGTAATTTTTTCCATGTTGGCGAGACAGAGAAATGTCTACTAATCTTATGTCTTTCTCTGTGTCTATCTGAAGCACATAACTGCCTGTGAGCCAGTATATTTCCCGCCATTTTACTGCCCAGTACAGTGACCCTTGTATCAACAAATCACAAATGGCAACAAAAAGTTAATATTTTGTCATTAATAGTTTCTGTGCAGCAGTACCATTAACACTACATACATTTATAGGCATAGCCTTATATTTAGAAGAATTTGGATATGCAAAAAGTGCCTCAGTGATGAGGCAAATGTTATGGTTAACGCAGCTGTAGGTTTATGTTTACAAGTAGAGATTTGTTTACATTCCTGAGTCACCATCCTTTTCTGTTCTATAGTGAGTATTGTATGTGACAAGCAGTATATTTACGATATCTTAATGAATGAAGCCAAAGCAATTGTCAGGTAAATGTTATGGTTTACCGCCCCTGTAGGTTTTTGTTTACAAGTAGAGATTTGCTTTCTTACTGGATCACAACAACATTTGGTATGCTAGCGTGAAATGTGTATGTGACACACGGTATATTTAAGATAGCTGGGTGAATGAAGCCAAAACAATTGATAGTGTGTTACAGATGTACAGTATGTTGTATGCAATCTATGCTTTTATGTCAGGGTTATTCAACTCCAATCCTGGAAGACCGCACACTCCATGTTTTAGATTTCTCCCTTCTCCAACACACCTGATTCTACTGAACGAGTCGTTCAGTGCTGGAGCATGGAGAGATCTAAATCTTGCAGACCCTCTAGGACCGGAGTTGAATAGCCCTGCTTTATGTCATTTTCTGAATTGGCGGACTGTTGCTTTTTCTCTGCAGTAAACCGGATTGCACTGTACACGTGATGGATGCTACACAGCTTTTCCCTGTGGCGGTTTTCTTCAAAGGTGTTTCTATTTAAGATATTTTAATTAATATCAAATGTGTTGTGAAATGCATTTTTACTTATTTGGCCTGTATGTTAATATTTGCTACTGAACTTTTTTGAATGTAAAAATAACAGGGAGTGGTTTAAAAATATTTAATAAAAAGTATATTTTGCCCTGGATTGTTTTTTTTCCCAACCATAGTGATAGTCCTGACTAAAATCCAATAATTATTTTGACTGAATGTCCACTGTCAAGGCTCCAAAGACTAAAATGTCAAACCAAACATTTCATGTCATGATTTTTTATGTAAAATAATTCCTTAACATCCATTATCCATATCCATACATATAATTTTGCCAATAAATAGCCACAATACTAAATATATTTAGTTTGACTAGGTTTGCTGCATGATAGAAATGCATTTACCTACTTCAATATTGTGTGTATTATATGTATAATATTTAGGCAGACTAGAACAGTCTGCCTTTGTATATTGCTGGTTTAGTGGTTATGACCAAAAGAGTAATTCCAGACTTGAATTGTGTCCCTTTATATTTTAACATGTATCAGATGAACAAAAATGCCAAAGCCACAACATTTTTTAGTACGTTCTGTTTGTTATATACACAGTGAGCCATATTTCTGGTCACTACACTGCTGTGTAGTGTTGCTGCTGAGAGCTGCTGGAATTTGGCAGAGAGATAAAATCGTACAGCTTATACAAAGAGAGAGGCTCAGGTGATCTGTCCAACAATAGTTAAGACATTGTGGAATACTGTGTGACAGAAACATTCCTTTGTGTTACTTTTTGTTACATTTCTATTAATGACTTCCTGACCTTATTAAGCAAGTGGATCAGAGTTACTACTTGGATATCAGATCTTATCACAGGGCATTTGCAAACGTGGGCTCTATAAAACTCCATAGCTTAATAACACCTTAGGTTCATAAGGCCTGTAATAACAATGTTCACGTAGCACATTGTTACTTTGCCATTGAGACTAGTAATTCAATCATACAATGGTTTTTCATTTTTTTCCAGTGTGTTTAACATGAATTGTATATTAATTCACCTGTGAAATAACCTGACAGGCCGGATTTCTCCACTTCCTGGAATGTCGGTACTAGCAATCCTAAGAACCAGTCGTAAGGGCAGAATTGTGAAGGGACTATGCCCTCATTGGGCAAATGTTTGTCTATCATTATGAGTGTCCTCTAACAGGTTATTTTGTCATGAGGGTGGGGCAAAGATAACAGGATGATTAGAGGCTGTCAAGAACTGCTTTGTGTAACTCCCTCAGGGTTTTATGTACAGACCTCATCTGAAGGTAGGGATATCCATAATTCTGGTAACATTTTGAAATTATGTTGCACTTGTTTGAATGTATGTTTAATATATGATCCATGTTAAATGTAGTTTTTGTTATGTGGCCACACCTTTATACTGTATATGTAAACTGCTAGTGTAATACCTGTCAGTGATTGATGTTATTTGTAGAGGTCCATTCAGTAAGTGATAAAAAGAAAACAGTGAAATTCTCTTGTTCTGTATGTCCATACATGGTTTAATTCCATACGCATTTACCTGTCAGTGATTGATGTTATTTGTAGAGGTCCATTCAGTAAGTGATAAAAAGAAAACAGTGAAATTCTCTTGTTCTGTATGTCCATACATGGTTTAATTCCATACGCATTCTACATTTATTAGCAGTTCTGTAATCTGCCTGTGCCCACGTGTTTTCTTGGAGCTAGCCATGGACCCAGACTACTACAGGGAGTGTGTAAGTTTAAAGCCCTCATAGAACTAATTCCAGTATCCACGATCAGATCAGACCCTGTTCAAGAACCTAGGTGATATCTTATTGTCTCTATCTGCATTCCACACATTCCACTGCATACCATAATAGCTGGTCTTAGCTGGGGCACCAGGATTCCTTTATGTGACTGTTAGCTGGATCAAGAATACAGTGTAAGGGCGCAAACAAATATTCCAAATATTCTTCTGATATTTGTCTGGTGTTTGGTGATATGAAATACTAGTCTACTATATATCATGCTTTTCTCCTTCTGTCTAAATATATGGTTTCTGCTTATCGCCAGTTCGCTATGAATGTATGTCTTAATGTTGTCTTTTATTTGAATGTATGTCAGTTGTTCATAAGTTAATGTTTTTAAAGAATGTGACCTGTGACATGTATAGTTTTCACCAGTAAAATAATCAGCTGGCCTTAAACCCTCACCCTGCAGACAGCTGTTCAGTAAATAGTGCTTGAGCTGTTTGGCATTCTGTAAATGCAAAATGATTGAAAACCATATAGGCATTTTATCTTCAGACGCCCAGTGCCTATATGGTCTATCCTCAGTAACATATTTGACATTATTTTGTCTCAATAGGACTTGTCCTGGGGTACCCTGGGCACAATGCGTACCTTTCCTAGTTTCAAACCTGAAAACGATGCTTCTGAAATCCAGACTGCCCTGGAGAACAAAGGTATTTCAGTTAGTAGTCTCAACAGCACATAAAACCATTCAGCAGCTTCTGTTTCATAATCAAGCGGTGATTGTCACTTGGCTGAGGCCTGTCTTCTAAACCTCTTGCTCAGATGTGGCGACACTGGTCAGGATACTGACCAATCGGAACAATGCTCAGAGACAGCTCATCGTCGAGGCCTACAAGATAAATACAGAGAAGGTACACAACATATACTGCTCTAATGTCATCCATTGTAAATAACTTGGAGAAGTCTTTTTATAATTATCTTATGTTTTAGAATATAATGAGTACTATCATGAGTAATATAACATGCTTTTAGTGTGATGTTTGATTATGTCACATATTGAACTTGAACACTATGTCTGCTTATAAAATATAAATGCTGATCAAATATTATGCAACCATTTGAATACTTGAACACACCTTTGATTACAGAAGGCGTTAAGCAATGTAAGCTTCAGGCTAGGCTAAAGGGCTATGTTTTTTGTTTTTTAAACCTCTTGGGCTTTTGACAAATGTCAAAACAATATGTATACCCTTATTTCTTAATAGCAGTCCTATTTAACATTGACTTAAAGCTCTAAAGAATGAGTCCCCTTTGATTTTGATATAAACATAGTTGCTGCTCTCTGCCCCACATGGACAAAACTACACCTACAGTAGTATGTGATTTCTGAAACACAAAAATATGTTTTAAAGGTCTGCTAAAAGTAATAATAATCTTTACAAAACATAGTGTCACTAGGCCACTAATTTGTCAAGTTATCCTAAGCAGCTTTGAAGGCACTTACAAGTTGTGTGGAAACGACAGCCTTTAGAGTCGAGACTACATAGCATAGTCAGACTGTCTTGTCACATAGAGCTACTTTTCCTCTGTGGTGAGTAGTGTTTGTATTAAAGACAATAGTTGAAAGACGTAGGGGTAGTTCAAACATTAGCTGTTTGACCAGATGCATTGCCGGGAGGTAAGATAATAACTGTTAGTTTGTCTGACTGACCGGGTGCCAAGCATTTTAAATCATTATACATTGTTAACTTAAATGACTTATATTATTATGGCAGCACTACATGCTGTAGCTGAAGATATCGCTTTACTTTACAGTATGTGTACTATATTAGGCCTCTCTGTACTTTAGAAAGCAACATACAGTGTTGGATCTTAACTTGTTAACTGTTGCAGGACCTGGTTTCTGCTATGAAGAAGGTGTTGACTGGAGAGCTGGAGAGTCTACTAATGGCACTGCTTATGACCCCACATCAATATGAAGCGTCTCGCCTTCGACAGGCCATGGAGGTATGTGTGGTTTGTGTGTGCAGGGGTGATAAAGTCCAATCTGCACAATCTGGCTGTATCTACTGTATCTACAATATGACAGGCCTTTGAGATGTTTGTCTACCACTATTTGTTTTGAGGGTTTGTAGCCTTGCGGACTGTTTCAGTGTCCTGTTTATTGTTTCCATCATGTTTGTGCCGTCAGAGCGAAGCGTTGCATGTTTGTGTACATGTGCAATGTACTTACAGGGATTAGGCACTGATGAAGAAACTCTGATGGAGATTCTATGTACGCGATCCAGCCAGCAACTTAGTGATATCAGCGAGGTCTACAGTGGATGTACGTAGCCTACTTTACCGCATCAATAATGACATGCTGTGCATAAATATTATATTAACACAACTTTATGGTTAGCAGACGCTAACAGTTGTCCTATTGTTGTCCTCTATTTTTCAGTGTATAAGAAAGATCTTGAGAAGGACTTGAAAAGTGAAACCAGCGGAGACTTTGCTAAGCTTATAATGGCTTTGCTAAAAGTAATTTAATTAATTTGAGCTTTCTAAGCTAATGCACTTGATAGCCAATCTGCAGTGCTAGCCCTGGCATAGTTCTTACATTTACACTACATTTGGTCTTTATGGCTAAAAGTTGTTTTAAATATCATGGACTGAACTGAAAACATTTCTTTTTTTTAACTTTCCACCAGAAAGAGATTGTTGGTAGTTCGGTACAAAGTGACATTCAGGTATGCTTGTCTAGGACTTTCTAACTGACTTTATTTACTTTTAAATCCTGCCCATGGTTAGTTATGTGTAAACTTGTCGCAGCAACAGTGCGCTGTGACAGACACCAGTGGAAAAAGGCCAACACAAACTGCTCTATCCCGTACTTTTACTATACTGTATATTTGTAAACTGCCGTGTGAAACAAAGTTCTTCACCTTTATTCTCACGCCAATCGGTCAGGCTCTGTCTGCTTCACTGAATGGGAAAAAAGTTGATGTTGGACCGTGGCTTAACATACTGACCTCTAGAGACCCAGACCATCTCAACAAAGGTAAGTCTCTTTCTAATCTTATGATGCTTTTGATTGGAAAATGATCTTTCTTACGAACTTGCCTCAACTCCATGTCAATATATTGCCATGCTCTCTTGGCACTGTACAGTGCTGTCAGGTCTTGAACTGGCTGAGGGACAGTCTTTGGACAAAGCCTTGGAGAAAGGCTTCACAGGAGACATTCGGCTGGGTTTGAAAGTGTTAGGTAGGTGCTGTGGTGCACTGTAATGTGAGGCTGTAGCCTGTTGGTGCCATGATTGGCAGTGATGATGACCCTCTTCATTTGTCCTAACAGTGAAGTGCATCCAGAGTCCCTATGTTTACCTCGCCCAGAGACTAGAGACTATGAAGGTAAGACCTTGTTCATTATCAGCTGTTTTTAAATACTTTTCACTGGACAGGAGTTTGCATATGTACTGTATAACTCAAAGGTCCACATCTGAAATTGCATTTACTAACAGTCAATCAACTCACTGGTAACTTAAAGCAACATGCATTCAATTTCAAGACAATCGAGATACATTTGAGCCTAGTGGTAGAAATGGCATTGTTTGCCTGCAGTCGGCTGCTTGAACCTAGGCAGAAAGCTGTGATTGCCAGATGGAGACACTGGTCCAAATGATAATATACAAATTTGGACGTTAAACTCATACACTGGAATTTGTTGAGAGACTTACCAACATGACTTTGGCAGTTTAATGTGTTGTTTGTTTGATAAGTAAACTAGAGTTATTGCTGAAAATACTTTTAACAACTGAAATTTGTAAATAAAGAATTGCACTGGCGTCGCACCGGAATTATGGATTCAGACTTTGAGTGATAATACAGTATTAGCCCATGAAAATTAGCTTACAAGGGTATACAGTTTATACTGTATATCAGACATTCAGTACAGAGTTGCTTAAATGACGTACTGTATAGTCGTGCTAATGGACGCAAGAGGCTGAGACTATGCCTGCAAAGGCTTTACCATTATCATTTTAACAAAACTTGTCGTTTGGTCCAGATGCAGTCCTGCTTTAGGAACTAAGTTAGCCCTAATGACTGCAATGATGTCATTATTCAAACCGAATGTGTTCCGCTATTGACAAATATACTAGATGTAAGCCACTTTGGATAAACATGTCTGCTATGTGCTGTATTTACATGTACACGTGTAAAAGAGCTATGGGGGAGGGATTGATTTCTACCCACATTGCGTGATGCATTCAAATGTAATAATTTATGTACAGGGAATTGGAAGTGAATTGTTTTCACTGTTGAGAATACATGTTTATTGGATGTCTGGTAATGAAAATGTTGTTGACTGTTCTGAGTTCTACATTTGACCCCGCTTATGACCCCACATGAATATTGTAAAACTTTGTATAGTGTTGATTTAGAACTTGCTGTGTGTTTCTAGCCAGGGATACTCCGGGGAGTAATGGTGTCTCACTGTGAGGATGATCTCCTCTGCATCAGAGTGGCCTTTCTTAAACAAACGGGCACCTCTCTTTACACTGCTCTACAGGTAGACTGAACCCCCCCAACACACACAATTTATTTATTTCAACGATTATAATTCCCTTGACTGGAATTTCAGCACAAAGCGTATTTTAAAACATACACTTAAAATGTCTTTCTTTCATTCAACAGAAACATTTTAAGGGAGATCATCTACAAGCTCTGTTGGCCATTTGTCGATCTGAAGACTAAATGTCCCGTGAATCCCAGAAAATCGAATTTGGCTCATGTTTATAAAGCTTACAGTTTACGTAATATTTGTATAAAAGTGCAAGAAATGACATTGTCTTATTGTGTAACTCCTACCACATGCAGGCTCAGCCTTTTGTATATTTTAGTAATTAAACATATTGCAGTAAGTTTATATTTTCTTTCTCAAGAAATATTAAGTTTCTCAACCTCTGTTAAACTTTTAATCCTATATCTAAATGCTATATCAATGTGAAGTTATGCAGTATTTATAAAAAACGACATCAGTACATCTTTAATACACTGACAAATATTATAGTTGGAAAAATAGAATGAGACCAAATGATACAAATCATTGATCCTGATCTACAGCAGGAGTGTGTGTAAAAGCTGCCTATGACTGTAGCCACACACACAAATATTATTTACACTAACAACTGCTGTGTAATGCATCAAAGTGATGACAGCATGACATACTATAAGTCCATTACTTACATCGGGTGCTGAGCAGAATGTAAAAAGGATTTTCGAAAGTGTGCATTTTAGTGTGGCAATTGCATAAATACTGTAGTGTGTAGTCTCTAAAAACATTATTTCATGATTAAAGTATACTATGATCTGTATTATAGAACAGGTGAATGGCTATGGGTGGGGCAGGGCACATTATTTCCCAATGGGCAGATACACAAAAACATGCACCACAAAATCACTGAAATCCACCCTGAATACACCATTCTGCTGGGATCAAAGTATCCCAAACCTATTAAAAGGGTTTTGAACAACACAAACTGAAGGTTTGATCCAGAATAAAACTAAGATTCTAGAATCCGTTTCTTCTTTTGAACAACCATGACGTGGCCATGCATTGGGTAGAGTGGGTTTTTAATCCCAGCAGTGATGTGGTTTGCTTTTTTACAAGACAATGGCCTTCCTGTATGGGGAGTGGCCCATAAAATGTCTGATAATCTCTCCTGAAAGCTACACTCCTGTCTATATACTGTGGATGTGTAAAGCATGAACCAGAGTGAATAAGCCTCTGTTCCTCTGGAGAGGAAAACGGAGGAGGGTGGACAGCTACAATTTACTGTGGTACACCAATACTTTGAGTCTGTAACTTTCAAGCCAAATGCTTGGTTAGGGTGCAGCACAGCCATACCTTGGAGCAAATTGCATTCATGCGGGTGAAAGCATGCTCACTCATTTAGCCTTATGGCTAAGATCAGTCGTATATTCAAACCTAATGATGAATAAAATAGAAAACACAAGAATGTATTTATTTGTGGTTCACAATTTTACTGTAGGCTCCTTCTGAATACATTTCCCAGCTTTATACACAGAATGTAGGCTATTTCACCAATTGTAAGAGATTCCCTTTACTTGAAGTTTAGTCAAAAAATGGCACTTGAAAAAAGTTAGTACATTTATTAAAGGCAGGGTCAGTCATTCTTGCTAACTGCGTGCTCAAATCAAAACAGTATCACACGTCAAAATGCATTGTAAAGCAAAGCGTAGTGCTACGGCTTTGATATGATTAATGTTCCTTTCCTTATGTTTCTATTTGCAGAGCCAGGGCTTTGTAGAAGTATTTGAATATTTTTTCAACATGCACAAAGAACAGTAAACTAGCGAAATGTGAGGAGATATTTGCTGAATTTGACAAAAAGTGTATTAGCTACCATTCAGCTTGCAATAGCTAACTTTACCTCAAGTGTTATTAACTTTCTCTCCAACAGAAACATTTTAAGGGAGATTTATACAAACTCTACTGGCCATTTGACAATCAAGACTACAGTAAATATGTACTCTGAAAGACAGGAAGTTTAACTAGCTCTGTTTTTAACGTTTACCGTTTATATATCAATGTTTTTCAATTAATGTATGTTTTCTCCTACCACATGCTATACCCTATTGTATATAACATTTGAATAAAAAATAAATAAAAACGTTCAGTTGGAAAAACTATCGCAAATGAAACACATGAACATAACCTCAAACCTCTAATGCTGATAGAAGCAGAATGTATAGAAGCAGCCTACTCGATATTAGATAAATCGGTATGAAAACATACCACATTAAAACTGTGCAGTCTCTAAAAATGCATTGGCCTCTTCTTTCATGATTAAAGAAAGCAACATTTTAGCTGACATCTTCTATAGGTGGCAGCGGCCACTAGATTGCAAAGTGGCAAAGAATGTACACAATATAGTGTGACACAAAGCTCATGATAGATTTGGATGTGGATGAAGCAGATGCTTTAGTGGCGGTTGGAGCGGTGGTTGGTGTGCCATCTGTTGTAGTGGTTGGAGCACTGGTTGTAGTGGTTGGAGCACTGGTTGTTGGAGCACTGGTTGTTGGAGCACTGGTTGTAATGTTTGGAGCACTGGTTGTAATGTTTCGAGCACTGATTGTGGTGGTGGTGGTTAAATGACTGGTTGTGGTGGTTGGAGCACTGGTTGTAGTGGTTGGTGCACTGGTTGTAGTGGTTGTTGGTGCACTGGTAGTGGTGGTTGGAGCACTGATTGGAGCACAGGTTATAGTGGTTGTTGCACTGGTTGTAGTGGTTGGAGCACTGGTTGCAGTGGCTGGAGCACTGTTTGTAATGTTTGGAGCACTGGTTGCAGTGGTTGGAGCACTGGTTGTGGTTGTTGGAGCACTGGTTGCAGTGGTTGGAGCACTGGTTGTAGTTGTTGGAGCACTGGTTGTAGTGGTTGGAGCACTGGTTGCAGTGGTTGGAGCACTGGTTGTAATGTTTGGAGCACTGGTTGCAGTGGTTGGAGCACTGGTTGTAGTGTTTGGAGCACTGGTTGCAGTGGTTGGAGCACTGGTTGTAGTGGTTGGAGCACTGGTTGTAATGTTTGGAGCACTGGTTGCAGTGGTAGGAGCACTGGTTGTAGTGGTAGCTGGAGCACTGGTTGCAGTGGTTGGAGCACTGGTTGCAGTGGTTGGAGCACTGGTTGTAATGTTTGGAGCACTGGTTGTAATGTTTGGAGAACTGGTTGTAATGTTTGGAGCACTGGTTGCAGTGGTTGGAGCACTGGTTGTAGTGGTTGGAGCACTGGTTGCAGTGGTTGGAGCACTGATTGTAGTGGTAGCTGGAGCACGGGTTGCAGTGGTTGGAGCACTGGTTGTAATGTTTGGAGCACTGGTTGTAATGTTTGGAGAACTGGTTGTAATGTTTG
>JAODUH010021658.1:0-25197 GCA_027564835.1 Typhlichthys subterraneus
CATACTGTACATACACTTACTCACACATACACCTGTGTGTGTGTGTATGTGTGATTGGGGGTGTTTGTCTGCATGCACACCACTAGTTCTTGCTGGGGACTTGTGTATTGTGGCAGATGCATGTTTGTCTCAAACTTTCACGAGTCTTAGTCTCCATTCTCCCATCTTCCACTGCTAATGTTTCTCTGGGGACTGTTTGTGGGACAGTGCTTTAAATAGAAAGTGGATTTATTTGCTTGTCTATAAATAAATATATGTGACAAAGCAAACTGATTATTGAGCTGTCCAGTGGTGAGAGCGTGCAGCACTACACTAAATGCAGCAAGGTCACAGCACAAAATGTTTTGATTGTTTCAGTAAAAAGGGAGAACTGGACAAAAGTGTCACTATACATACAGTATGTGTGTGGTTTAGAATGAATTGAAACAGTCAGACAGAAGTCTGCAAATCTGCAAACCACACCAGCAGTGTATGTTTGCAAAAGTAAATGTACAAACTGCTCTTCTTTTTGACCTCCAACCCATATACCTCCCACCCACCTAAAGTGGGAATTGATGTACTAAGTGTATTGCAAACAAAATAACACACCAGGGTTTCTTTGTTTCATTTTATTAGGGGTTCTCCCTAAATCTTATGAAAGAAAAGACAAGCGACCAACAGCATTGTGAACAGAGAAAACAGAGTGATTCACTTTGGGAGAAAGTTACTGCTCATATAGGACAAGGACAGGAAGTATAGATAGATCTAAACACATGCAGTAAATGTGGTAAAGAAAACAGCAATACTCAGAACCTTGGTCCCTCTTATGCTCCAAAGAATGAATTGGCAATTTCTTACATAATCCTCATTTATAGCACTACAATGCTAATTATCCCAGAATATATTATTCTGAGATAGTCTATCTGTTATATAGCATGACTACATTCTCATGACTAATGTGTTACTAAAGTTATCTGTGGTCCAGACATTTGCCAGGTTAATACAGAAAACCACAAGGTGGCAAGGCTTTATTGCCTTGGCAATACAACTTCCTGTAAACACTTAAACACTGTAAAAAACATATTCACATTTATTCAGACCAGATTAACTCTGGCTCCTTGTTTTGAATAGTATCATAAAACAGCTCTCTAGTCTTCGTACAAATTACAGGAAAGAAAATTACATGTAGTTTGTACAGTATCAGTACGGTAAGGTTAGGACAAAATCCGCCATATTCTCCACGCCCACTGCAAATTTCTAGTTAAATTTATAAAAAAGAAATATAAGAATGAAATTGAAAGAATGAAAGATGCATCAGCAATACAGATAGTGATATTGTTTGTGGGAGTAGGGCATATAAATGACTCATTCTTATTATTTTTCAGTGAATGATATCATCAAAAGAGATCTTAGATGCCACCATGGAGAGTGTTCTTAGAAACCTGGATTCTGTGGAGAGATGTAGCTGATTCTGAGACCAATTTGGAAAATCCCAATGATGAAATACAAGGGCAATAGATGCCAATTATCTTTACAAACAAAGGGACATGTGACTAATTAAACAATGCTGGACACATTGCAGACATCTTAGTTTACATACAGTACATATGCATGTTTAAAAATGTTTAATACTTGTTTTTCTGTTACTATTTTTCTCTGTGGAATAAGAGAGCGGTGAGGCACTAGATGTTGTTATTTTAACAGTGAAGACATTGCCTTCTGTAGGTACCACAAAAGAAATGAGTGCCTTATCTGTCCATTATAGACTACCAATGCTAATATTCTCTCTTTTAGTGTGATTACAGACCGTATGTTAGAAAACGTTTTACATGTAGGTTATTTAAAAAATATATAGTCTAAATATATATGGCAATTGGTCAAATAAATGTCACATACTGTATGTGTTTGTCAATCAATGAGAAAGATTATGGGGTCGTTACATCTCCGCATGAACAACATCACCATCACCGCTGGGGGGCGACCTTATCAAAGCAACCACCACACACCGGAACCGGATGAATTGCTGACATCATTTCCGATTGACTTGTTTTGCATTGTGAGAGTTAGATTTGTTTTTTCCTCGGATAACTGATTCTTAAAAAAACAAAACACACATCTGTTAATTTTTCATATGCACATTGGCAGCCTACATCAAAGAAAAAGGTATGTAGACTTATAGTACCGTATTCCCTTCCGTGGTACTGTTTGTGTAGGCATACTGTAGTGCCGACAAATACTTTACAAAAGATCAACGTAACATTGCACACATAATTGTTCATATTTAATCGCCAACCTCTACTTTGAATCTAATTTTCGTTGAATTTTGTATGAATAGGTGGAAAGTAAAACTACCAGATAAGCCGCGTCATGTCTGGAGAACTGGACCTGTCTCCTCCAGAAGTCCCTGAACCCACCTTGTTTGAGAGCTTGTTACGTTATGGCCTCTTTCTGGGGGCCATCTTTCAGCTGATCTGCATCCTGGCTATAATCGTACCCACATCAAAGGGTCACGAACAGGTATACTGTAGCTTTACATGACTGTAAACTGTATAGACACATTCGTTCTTTCAATAACAGTTTGGAATTGAAGCTACCGGTATTATAATTTAGACAGACACTTTTCTTTTTGCCCTAAAATGATAAAATGCAACACAATTCTCAACTGATCATATGTGATTCCAGTGGCAAACCACACTACAACCACTTAGAGGATGTTCACCCAGGTTCTTTACTTCACAGTAAATTAACAAATAACAGATACTTTACAAAATTATTTATGATTAATAGCTGTACTTTGCTTAGTACTTTGTTGCACCTCCTCTGGCTTTTAAGACAATGAAAAACAGTATTATCCACCCAGCTGGCTCCAACGTTCTCAAATATCGGTTGACAGATCAGCTTTGCAGGATGGAGCTAATTCCCCTAGAATAAATAGATACCGTATTAGGCTATAGTATTCCATGTTGTTAGCACAGACCAGTATGCTAATTCCCTTAGAATAAATAGTTATTAGGCTATAACAGACATGGAAATAGCAGTTACGCCAACGGAAGTTCGGCCACATGGTTCATGGAGAGGCTTAACCTATGGCAAAATAGTTCCAGGAAGTGCTTGGTGGGCTATGTATGTATGTATATGTATATATATGTATGTATGCATGCATGGCATTGCATTGCATTGCATTCATATTCATTTTTTGGTAGTTAGTAGTCAATAAATGCAGCGATTTACATTTAAAATAGAATTAGTGTACTTTTAGTACCCAGAAGCTAACTTCTGGGAACTATTTTGTGGCTCTGTTACTGTGGGGGAAAAAAACGGTCCATTGGAGTGAACGGAGATGACGCAACTCTCTCTTTACATGGCTCTGGGTTATAGTATTCCATGTTGTTAGCACAGACTGTTATGCTAATTTCCCTAGAATAAATAGGTATTAGGCTATACTATTCTGTGTGTGGATCTGGACCCCATTTAAGAATTAAGCAAACTATTAGAAAAATTATTTTAAACAAACAAAACATATTTCTATAAAATACAAATACTGTGTTGTGGTGTGTGTAGTGCATCCGGTAAGTATTCACAGCGCTACACTTTTTACACATTGTTATGTTACAGCCTTATTCCAAAATGGATTATTAAAAAATTATAATTCTCAAACCTCAACACAGAGTACCCCATAACAAAGTGAAAAAAGTTTGTTTGAAATCTTTGCAAATGCATTAAAAAAATGTACATACACTGTAGGTATTCACAGCCTTTGGTCAATACTTTGTTGAAGCACCTTTGGCAGCAATTACAGTATCAAGTCTTTTTGAGTATGATGCTACAAGCTTGGTACATCTACTTTTGAGCAGTTTCTCCCATTTTTCTATGCAGGATATCTCAAGCTCCATCAGGTCGGATGGGGAGCGTCTGTGCACAGCCATTTTCAGATCTCTCCAGAGATGTTCAATCGGGTTCAAGTCTGGGCTCTGGCTGGGCCATTCAAGGACAATCATAGAGTTGGCCCGAACCCACTCCTTTATCTTGGCTGTGTTCTTAGAGTCGTTGTCCTGGAAGATTAACCATCTTCTCCCCAGTCTGATGTCCAGGGCACTCTGGAGCAGGTTTTCATCAAGGATGTCTCTGAACATTGCTGCATTAATCTTTCCCACGATCCTGACTAGTCTCCCCTTCTTGCCACTGAAAACCACCCCCACAGCATGATGCTGCCACCACCATGTTTCTCTGTAGGGATGGTATTGACTGGGTGATGAGCGGTGCCTAGTTTCCTTTGGCATTGAGGCCAAAGAGTTCAATCTTTGTTTCATCAGACCATAGTATCCAAACTTCTTATATTTACCAATGATTGAGGCCACTGTGCTCATTGGGACTTTCAATGCTGCAGAAATCTTTCTGTAGCCTTCCCCAGATGTGTTCCTTGACAATTCCTTGGACTTCATGGCTTGTGCTCTGACATGCACTGTCAACTGTGGTACCTTTTTATATAGACAGGTGTGTGCCTTTCCAAATTATGTTCAATCCACATTATGCTACAGGTGGACTCTAATTAAGTTGTAGAATCATCTCAAGAATGATTGGAAACAGGTTGTGTCTGAGCTCCATTTTCAGTGTCATGGCAAAGGCTGTGAATACTCAAGTGATTTTTGTTATTTTTAATAAATTTGCAAAAATTTCAAAAATGTTATTATGGGGTATTGTGTAGAATTTTGATATATATGTGTATGTAACATACATACACACACATATGTGTATGTATATATGTGTGTGTGTATATGAATGTGTATATATATATATATATGTGTGTGTGTGTGTATATATACTGTATGTATATGTATGTATGTGTGTATATGTATGTATGTATATATATGTATATATGTATATGTATGTATGTATATATATGTGTGTGTGTATGTATGTATGTATATATATGTTATGTGATAATGTATATAAAAAAAGTGGTTAATGTTTTACTTTTAGGGGGTTTAGCTCAAAACGCTATTGATATAAACTTACGTTACATTACCTTGACATTGCAAGCTTACTGTCTACTCAGCTTTTATTTGCTTATAGGGGACCTAATGCTAACTATATTTGCACTACAGGAAGAGACTGAATCTACTGATGGAAAAAATGCTGATCAGGTGAAGAAATCTAAAGGACCTGCACCTCCAATTCGCCAGAAACTTAAGAAAGAAAGCAAAAAGAAAAGATAGGCTTCTGCTTCTGTATGTTCCTTAGACATTTTTTATTAGTTACACTATGATAATCAGTATTAGAATACAAACATGTATCCCATATCGTGGACAACAATCATAAGACGCATTACAGAATGACACACGTCACATTATATTCACATTTAATGGAACACCACCCACACTGCTGCCTGACAAGTATGTCGACCATTTCACTATTATTGATGTCTTAATAATAATTAAAATATAAATTTCCTTTTAACGGTGCTTGCAACAAACAATTAAATAAATAAAAATAAATGTGTACATTATTTTATTTTTATGTACTGGATAATTTAATGTCATGGAAATGTGTGCCATAACGTTACCGTAAGCTAAGACGTCAGATATCAACCGTACCTGCATGAACCTATTCTGTGTATCTCACAGCTTGTTTTAAATAGCAGCAGGCTGTTTCATAAATGTGTTCATAAACAGACCAAAAATAAAGATATCTGATCTGTGTTCGTTGAGAAGGGGAAAGCCTACTATAATGTGCTTAATTCCATTATCTCACGAAATAATGAACCTTGTCACCACCTAGCTTCCTAAAAAGTGTAGTACAGTCTCCCTCTCATTTGGGCTTTTTTGTTTCGTTGCTGATGAATTATTCCCGTGCATTTTCTCGTACAGGGAATGCATTTACTAAATCGGTCGATTGGCATCGAATTTTACCGCATGAAATTAAGTAATGTATTATATCTAGGACAATCTTCCAATCGGTACTTTTAATATAGGCTTCACTAATCTGGCTCGCTACTTGGACCTCTGATCCTGAAGGCTATCCCCGTCATGACCTCTCTCTGTGCTTCCTAATATCACTAAATGGGATGTGTGGTGTAACGGTTACTGACTGTTTATTATCAGCGTTACGCGAATGAGGACATCGATACGAATATAATTCCTTATCTCGCCGCGCGTCTGTGATTAGAGGAAAATCTCAGGACGCGTCTAAGGTAAGTGATTAGCGGCTCAGTTTCGGCTTACTGTTATCGTCTGTTAATTAAACATGTTTTTATATATAATACAATATCACACAGACTTGTAGACCATGTCATTGTTACAAAGCACCAAGGCTATATTTGGCTACTCGTGTCAATCTACGTTAGCGATTTATTTAGCCTATATGGCTATAAAGGGAATTGCTAAATGTCAAAATCCTTAACATTGCCAGACTGAATGTCAAAGTGAAAAAAAAGGTTTGTTGTAGAATAAAACAAACAATTCATCGACATTCAAAATGGAGCTGTAACAGCACCTGTTTTGATTCCTCAGGCCGCATATGCTCTTCACGCTGTACGTGGGCTGTAGACTACAGCCCATCACGACAAATGTTGCCTGCATTTCCATCACACGTTTTTGTTTGCAACTTATGCTGCTCTACTTAGACTACATTTGGCTAATAAAATTGAGGCGCTTATAGACCATGTGCATGCTTTCAGTTTCAGACGGGCAAATAGCCTATTATGTTGACAGATGCTTCCCATGTATGCTAGCTAACTACCCCACCCACTCACGTTTTATTGAATAGACCACAACTTTGCTCGTCCCTTATTTGTGTGAAACTTAAATGATGTGTTTAATCTGTTACATTTCGTTGGCTTTTGGTAAACATAACCATACGGTAGCCTATATTGTTAAAGAAAATATTTCATTGAGTTTGCCATGGGAAATGTAAATATTGGGATTTTACCATAGGTTGTGTTTATGGTGGTTGCCTTTGACCTAAAAGATCCCAGATTGAACAAACGGAAAATACTTATATGGTACAATGGTAACCACGCCTAGGCTGAGTCGCTTATTAATTGTCTTCTAAAATAATAATTGTGCTAGACCGATATGCCAAAATACACCATGTGCATGCATGCATGCATGCACACACACATCACATACACACACATTATTTACACTATTTACATTATCTATTAATTATTGTTTTTGTCTTAATTAAATCAGTCAGGTGAAGTAATCATGTATAATCTGCCATATAGCGACTTGGCTCTCAAAGATACTTGAACATATATTGAAAATGCTCAAAATCTCTAAAATGGGATGATCTTTTTGAATGTATGTCCTTATCTACCATATGTTCTTGCTAATGACTAGGCTGTCATTGTGTTGTGTGTATGTAGGCATACTTATCTGCTGCTCCTCCATTCCTAGTAACAGTTGCTGCCAAAGCTGATTCTTAATGGACAGAAAACAGAAGTGAATTTTATCAGCAGCAGTCCACAATCAATTCTCCTTTCCTTTCCATGGTGTGTGCTATAAGAGCAAGATTTGACAGGCTGGCAGATATAGACTGCATTTTTTATGTGAGTGTAAACTATATAAGGAGAAGGTCAGCTAAAGGTTCGTTGGTCTAGCATACAAAGAATCAAATAATAATAATAATAATAATAATAATAGGCTAATCTTGACATCCTACCATGTCTTCTGAACCGCTGCCCATGCTTTATCTCGTCACCCAACTTCACTGAGCTTGTGAGTAGATCTTCAGAAGATTAGAAATTATTTTAGGATATGTTGTCATGCATGATATTGTGTTGAAATGATGACGTTGAGGGTAGTTTTCAACACACCTGAGGGGTGTCAAAAGTCTCATGACCGGGCCGTTGCATTAATTCAAGATATGTTTTTTTTCCTCATCCTTTTATTATATCTCTATTCTATTTTTTCTACTCAATCATTTCTGATGTACTTATAATTTTCAATCATGTTTATCATTGTATAGGAGCCTAGTATGTGTTTGTTATTGTTATGCTATAAAATATGTGCATGGATGGGGGAGGGGTGTCATTGCAGCAGGATATCCACCTGTTTTTTGGGGGTCCATGGTTTAATAACGTTGAGAACCACTGAACACTCTAGTTCCATTTTCTGCTGATTTGGTTTTTAGTGTTGAAAGTTGTTTCTTCCTGAATGGGGAAAACCATTTAAAATGTAATGCTCAATCTCCTACCCATTCGTTGAGCATAGTTGCCAGTCTGTTGTGACTCATTTTCTCATGGCCAAAGGTGCAATGACATAGAACATGCAGTGTTTGTGATAAGGGCTAGTGAGCAGCCTTGGGTCCTAGAGAAGGTTATTCTTTGGCCAATGTAGACTTGCTCTTTCACACATATCATGGAATCTGTTTGTTTATTATGAATACACTATCAACAGCAAACAGTTAGTGGTAAATAAACTGTGTAAGGTCAAGTGTTCTTCAACTCTATTGTGTGTTCAAGGCAAACATGACCTGGGGAGAAGTCAAAATGAATGAAAGAAGCCTGTATTCACCAGCCCCGGCTGCTGGTTGGGTACGATAATGACGTCAATAGATGTTTTCCCATAGTATACAAGGGCTCATTAAGTGATTTGGGCGGTCTCACAGTGTGACACTGCAAGATGAAAACACATGGCCTAGCCCTAGTTAGTTAACAACTCCACTTTATAACAGCAACCTTACTTGAATTTCTAATGTATTTGTATAGTGTGTGACGTATAGTAAGCATTTGGTGTCATTATATTTGAATGGCCAATTTATCCCCAATGTCTTAATTTTCATAAAAAAATTTAATATTTTTATATATATATATATATATGTGGATGGATGGATGGATAGATAGATTTTTTTTTTTATAGTAGTTGATTTCCTGGATCAGGCAAAAATACCAGACAATTTATAGACACGTATTGCATTTGTAAAAAGGGTATTGTTGAATATAAAATGATATGCTGTGATATATTGGTTTTGGCCAAATCACTCTCCATGTATAGCTGCTCAGGAGCTTCCTCTTGCTTTTATTGAGGTCAGAAGTGTGATGGCATTCAGTGTGGATTTGGATGAACTGGCAGGTCTCACAAGCCCTCTCGGGGATACACTTAATCTCCATTCGCTCTGTTTTTATTCAAAAATGTTCTTGTTCTCCCCTTTCATACAGTACATTCTAGTCACCATTTGCGTCAATTTGGATACTTTATTTCCCCTATTCTACCCATTTTTCTTATGTTCTCTTTAATTTTCTTAATTTCCACGATAGGTTTTGTTGGTGTTAGAGCATTTAAGCGTTATCGGGAAAAGGTGTGAGTCTTATGAAACTTGAGCACTCGGTATTTTGTTCATGTACCATGACTTTGATTCTTGCACGGTTTCAGTATGCTGGTATAACGTTATTAGAACAAACCACTTTAGCAGTCGGATAGAGTCATGATCTGTGGCATTTCCTCAAGCAGATCCAGTTATTATATAAGGCCAAGCATTATCACCACTTTCTTGGAGCTTCCCTTTTGTTCTATCTCTAAACATGTTTAGCAGACTGTTATAATGCTGTAGGTTTATTTAAACAAGCCTAAATATTCATCCTGCTTCAAATATCTACAAGGAGTCAGCACTTCTCGCTGCTCTGCCTGTGTACCTGCAGTATATCAGTAAAGCCTGTGTTTTCCTTCAAGGTCCACCCTCATAAGAACTTGGGTTAGCTAAACATCTGTCTGAAGAGCTCAATTTCCTGTGAGCTTCTTCCATTTACTGTATAATTTTCGCTTTTGATGGTTTAGAGAAACCAGTCACGAAGGATACAAGGTTAATGATCCCAACCTGAGCCCTTGGGTAGACCTTGAGAAAAAACAGAAGCTCTAATTGGTCAACAGTTCAGAAGGGCACCACTTTGAAAGTGGTAAATCTAAAGTAACTAAGCGCAAATGAGCTGTTGTTTTTTGGTTGAAGACATAAGTGGTTTTGAGCGAGATTATGTCTTGTGAATGGTATGTTTTTAAGTGCTGCTCCCAACCAATGCATGCACCACTGCAGTATATGAGTTTTTTTATGGCATAAAGGGTAAAAAAAAGTTTCAGTTACTATAGCTTGCTAGAGAGCTGATGTTCCGACTGATCTTCTGCTTTTATCTCCATAAACTAATATATTTACTTGAGGAAACAACCTACTTTAAAGCTAAATTAATATTAATATTATCTCACGAAGGATAATACATATTGATATGTTTCATTATGATGGGAAAAAATATATTTTAATACATAGGCTTATAAATTTCCATATATTGTAGCCAGCTATACACGTACAGGAAGGTCCTATCTCACATTAAACTGTTTAAGGCCAGCCAGGCTGGAAGCCCTTTACTGTATCTATCTTCAGGTCGGCTAACCTAATTGAGGTGTTTTCCCTACTAAATTGACCTGTCTTCCTCTTCAGACTACAGAGCCTCTTTCCGTAACAGTGTTGCACCATGGGATATGTTTACCCCCCACTGAGGGCAGATCTGATCCTAGCATGGCTTAAATCAAAGCTTACATGATCATGCACAAATACTTGAAGCAGGACTGCACAATTAATCCAGATAAAAATGTTGGCCACTGCACGTCACAATAAGGAATTTCAACAGGACATTTGTAAAATCCCAACAGCAAAAGATAGAGTATTTGTTGCTACTTTTCAAATTATAAGAGTGTAGTGTATACATAATTTAAAACTTTAATATGAATGAGTGATTTTGGTGTTTTTTTTTAATATTCATTAATTTAAATTGGACATGACCTAAAAAAATGTAATGTTGGGCTACCGTGATTTATATTCAAATATATTTATTTCGTTATGCTTACATTTTCAAATGTTTATAGTAAAAGAGTGATTGTTTAGAAATATGTATTTGCATTTCTTTTGAGTTTATGTATATCGTGATCTCATATTTGTTATACAATGTCATAATCACCATCTTCATGTAGTTGTAAGCCTTACTTTTCCAGTAAATCTTGCAATCTATATCTGGTAATGTATATTAAAATAGTTAGGGCCTCAATTACTATGATTAACACTTAGCACCAATTGTTTCATGTCCACTGAATGCATAATTTTATACAAACATGATATATCATGCCCACACACTGGTCCATCCTAAATGACATGATATATCATGTTTGTACATTGAACATAATCCTGTATAGTGTTCATCACATAAGAAAATGATCAATAAGAAACTATAACAACTATATTTTTTCATAATCGTACAGCACCAGATTAAATTAATTTACACTAAGGCTTACATAGTGAACTAGCCTACATTACAAATGTTGTGAACATGCAGATCTACCAGCTTTCCTTATCCAGGCGAATTCCCATACTTGGATGATTGCGTTATAGGCTTACATACTGTATACTGACATGCAAACACACTTTTACCACCCACTAAGCCACAGCTGTCCGTGCACTCCATACATCGTCCTCCTACATGTGTTTTTTAAAGCTATTCCCAGTTCCCTTCACATTGTCACAGTTAGTCATGCTCCTTGCCCTGTCCATCTCACACACACACACACACACACACACACACACACACACACACACACACACACACACACACACACAGTGTGTTGGAAAGAAACACGTGTTGGAAAATGGATGTGAGAAACACAAATGTGGTTGGGTAGACTGGTTGTGTGTGTCAGAAACAGCTGCTGCTAACATACACTCATCACACACTGTCTGGAATTGAGGAACAAGGCCAATGTGTTTTTAGCTGGCCTGAAATAGCCAGTCTCATAGCCTGGTGTAACCAGAGCACGCTCCATTTGGAAGTATTCAGTCGTTTACTCCCACTTAATGTAGACCCCTGGTTTATTTTGAAACTATTGGACAGTGCTGATTCAATCGGCGTTGCTACAACTGTTTTTGATCGCCTCATCTAGTTCTACCGCCATTTCAATACACGCTGGACTTCAACGTAATCTCACTATCCCAAGCTGATTGGGCCACCAGCGTGGTGGCTGTGAAAACACTGTAAAAAGACTAGAATCTCAGCGAAAACATGTAGCTCAGAACAATAGTCGGGCAGAGCCAGGCTAGCAGGCAATGGGTAAAACGACAGCAGCATTCGGCTTTCGGATTGATATCTGCAGGACTCTGCAGATATCAATTACACATGTGAAAACGATGTCTGCATGGCTTTTATTATAGCTATTATGTATGAAACCAATAGCTCAGAGTGAATAATCAAGAACGACTCAATATATGTATTTATTCTATGCGGTGTGGTTCCTCTCTCACCAGATCTGCTCATGGGGGCAGGCAAGAGCAAGCCCAAGGAGCCTGGTCAACGCTCGATGAGCCTGGATGGGACCATTTGCTCCGGCTCAGACAGCGGGCACTTCCACCACCTGAGCCCCGCTCAGCAGACCCAGACCCCCAACAGGAGCCCTGCGGTGGGGACCGGAAGGAGAGGGCACCAGGGCCATCACCAGCATGTCCCCACCAACACACCTGAGTTGGCTCTGTTTGGCGGAGTGGACCACACTGGCACTATCACCTCGCCCCAGAGAGGACCTCTGTCAGGTAGGTCACAGCACTGGACTCTTGTTATGGTAAGCACCCAAAATGGGCTGCAAAATGCTTTAGTTGTGAACGAAAGAGAAAAATGCAATATAAAGACGAGATGTATTTGGATTAAATTAAAGCCAGGGGCTGTTTCACGTCAAAGGTATTGAGTCGTGTTTTGGGTAGGTGGGTGGGACCGTTACCTGTGAGAATAGAGACGTGACACACAATGAATGCCCTCCAGTTGTATTTCTCTTTGTATTTTTTGGGATTGAAGCATCTGTTAAGTAATTTGAATAACGAAGTTTGTTACAGTGAAATACTGTAGGCCTAGTGGGTGATACGACCCAAGGCTATCACAATATTTGATATTGACATTTTGGTAACCCACAATATTACTGTATACTTTATTGCATATGGTTAAAAAAAATAATTTAAAAAATTTAAATATTCTGAAACCTGAAAAAGCCAAACATGTAAACGTTTGTTAGTTTGTTTTATCAGAAAAAAGTCTCTAGACATTTCTAGCATTTATCATTGTTATGGTGATAGTTTTGCGTGATGATTACATAATTGCATTTTTTGAGAGTAAGCGGAAGTGGCACAGCATGTAAACGTGTGTGTTCCTGTTTATTCTCTTGTAGGAGGTGTCACTACATTTGTAGCACTATATGACTATGAGTCCCGGACAGCATCTGACTTGACCTTCAAGAAGGGTGACAGGCTACAGATTGTCAACAACACGTAAGAACTAATTCTCCCAGGGCTCATGCCAACACACACAATTAAAAGTTGGTAGTGCCTAGATCCAAATCAGGGAATGCACCCGTCGTCCCTTGTGTAGAGTGATGTGTTCGGCAAGTCCCAAAAATCGCAAAGGCCGTTTGGTCTTGAGATGTCGATATACAGATAAATATACCGTAGTGTTTGGCCTTGCATTTGAATGGACAATTAACTCACAACCATTAATAGTACATCTATTTTTCCTATGCTCATTTCAGGGAGGGAAGAGGTGAGTAAAACCAAATAAATTACTTTACTTGTAAAGAATCCACCTTACCAATCAGGACATTTACAGGTAATTACATACAGGTAGTTTGATTAGCTGGAAGCAGGAGAGCATAGCTTTTAGGCTGGACCAGTGTGTGGGAGCCGTCTCTCCTCAATAAGTCATTTCAGTTGTTGAGCGTCCACACGTCTAAACTATCAACTTATATCTGCCTTTGCCATTCCAGTGTCACCTGTCATTAAGCTTAGTGCTAGAGCCCAAGCAGAGAATGCACTACAGAGTTAGCCAAATCACCTAATTGATTAAATGTTACTTTTATAATTTACTTTAATTTGTTAAAAAAAGATAACATTTAGTTTTTTATTTAAATATAAAAAAAAAAACACTGCAGTCATCCCAAAAAGTCTACTGGAGCCGTGTTTCCGTGCAGGTGTTCAGACTTGACAATGGTGTTTTTCTACAGCCTCCTTCAATAACTTCCTGCCTTAGGTTAACTGCTGTTGTGTTCTTTAATCTATCTACAATTGCTGTCCATGTAAAATTAGGTCATGGCCACCAGCGTTTCTTTAGTACTGTGACATCAAAGCATGCGAAATAGACAATGTATAAGGGTTAGTTATTTTATTGACTGTAATTGTATATACAGGATATGGGTGGTGAGCCGAGTAGAAACACTTTCTCAAGCTGTGAAATGAAGTATAATGCCATATTAAATGTCTATAAACGCTGGCGGAGTGTAACAATCCAGAGGCATATTGCTACAGGATATGTTCAGCTCTGAACATGTCTGCCTGTGGTGCGCTTTGCTGCTGGCCTTGCTGTGACTCCAGCTGTGTTTTGATGTGTCTGCTGTCTGTGTTATTTCCCCCTCTCTCCCTGTGTTTCTCATGCTTCTTGGTTTCTTCCAGGAGAAAGTACAGCTTCAGGTTAGTAACACTAAATGATGTAACAAGTTTAGGGAATCCTTCTATCTTTTTTCTCACAGTCCCACATCTTCTTGACCCGATTAATTGGACCTCACATCCAGAATTGCACCTTTTGGTTGAAACTCTGAGGGCATGTCCTGAGTGGCAGTCACTCTCTGTTTATGTACCTCCAGTACAGTTCTACTCGCTAGGTAGGGATGTGTGGTGCTGGATATATACCAGGTTTATACAAAGCATTGTATTTAATTACATGTGTTATGAGTTACGAGTGAAACATGTAGTCACATGTAGTCACTCAAAGCATACAGGACTGTGGGATAAAAACAAGTCCATCTCTGCACCCTTCCTCATAATCACCTTTCATTCACAGCATCGCTCTTTGCACTTCGCATTTCCATTTGTCATTTGACTGTATATGTGTAATGTGGACACCCAAAATAATTTTCCCATACTAAAGTAGTGTCTGGTTATGTGGGGCGGCCGTGGTGATGTCATAGTAGTCAGCGGTGAACAACCTCAAATGCCCAATATCCAATAGGAATAACACAGAGGACTTCATCGCCAAAATTCTCTTTTTCTCTCTCTTTCTCTTTTCAGGGAAGGAGACTGGTGGCTTGCCCGCTCACTGACTACAGGAGAGAGTGGTTACATCCCTAGCAACTATGTGGCTCCATCAGACTCCATTCAGGCAGAAGAGTACATTACCATGTCCTTAAACTCTCCCAGTCTTGTTGTGGTTCCTAGGCTGTTCTCCATTCAAGTATTTCCAGTCAATGGAAGTGTCCCTAAACACTGAATGCTAAGCTATGATCTTATATAGCCTGTGTGTCTGCCAGATGTGCATCTTGTAGAGTAAATATAGAGCATACCCTAGGTTGTGATAGCTTCTTGTACTGACCATTCCAAAAGTAGATGTTCCCACCTGTCTGGTACAGGAAGACCTAATCTAGAGCTTATTCTCTGTGGCTCACTCTGGAAGGTGGTATTTTGGGAAGATCACTCGGCGAGACTCGGAGAGGCTCCTTCTCAGCTTGCAGAACCGACGAGGAACTTTCTTGGTGAGGGAGAGTGAAACGACTAAAGGTACAGCTTCATTCATTGTCTGAGGGTTTGCAGCATCATGTCAGCAGTGCTGCGTTTCCACTGGTGCTTTACCCCGGCATCAGTGTCCCACCGGTGACTGATGCTAATCCTGGCTCTAGACTTTTCTGTTTGGACTATCACGTGGTACCAGCACCACAGACTATTAAGGAGGGGCTCAAGTGGGGAGGGAGGAGAAAACAGTCAATACACAAACAGTTTCATAAATGTAAAGGTGTAATTAACATTTTCACTGAAAGGAAATGTTTTGAGACAAGACTGCATCAAAACCTCTCTAGCCTAAACGTATCCCATCTGGTCAGATGGCGAACATGTCTATAAAGCATTTTCTGGCAACGTACTGTTTCACAAGTACAATATTGTTATGATTAAGAGATTCGCTAGAAATAAAAACATGTTTATGCTTGGAACACAATAGAGCACTGTATTCATTGCTTTAGCAAGGCTGGCTAGCTCGCTAACCTAGATTTAAGGTCGGCGCGGTGCTACGTCACGCGCAAACCCCGCCCAAGTCCCTGAGTCCAGGGCTTGGCACCGAGATAGAGCACGGGCCGGTGGAGGATGGTGGTGGAGGATGTGGGGACAACAAAAATTAGCAGAGTGGGGCTTTTTGAATGAATGGGATGAATCATCCTGCCCGAACTAGGTCAGTCTAGAAGGGTGCTGGGTTTCCCCTGCGGGCTATAAATCTCTGTTCTTCGAGGCACGTGCACACACACTCATGCCCATGTAGACTCACATGGGTGGAAGCTTGCCATGCAGAAAAAAGGAAGCGAAGGAAAGGGGAAATAGGAGAAAGGTTCTGACTAGCGGATGTAATGGGTGTTTCATGTCGGACATAAAGCTCACCCTACGTTGCAGACAAGCTCAAGCATGCATGTTGATGTGAGATTCATGTTCTTGTTTGACGGGCTCCATGTTCTGAAGGACGTTTGGGGTAAATGAGGCTTGTTTTAATAGTATTACTATTCCATACTATATACAGATCAGGCAATCAACGTGAGATGCATTTGAGTTCCTGAAGCCAAACTATTACTTTGTAGCCACAAGGGGGCAGCACTTTGTACTATTTGCAGATTGCTAGCTAAGCTTTTTTCTGATATTTTCTGCTGTTCTACCTCCGTATTACCTGTGTTCACAGGGGCATACTGCCTGTCAGTACTGGATTATGACAACACCAAAGGCCTCAATGTTAAACATTACAAGATCAGGAAGCTGGACAGTGGAGGTTTCTACATCACATCCCGTACCCAGTTCACCAGCCTACAGCAGCTAGTCTTCCACTACCGCAGTGAGTATATGGATGCACTCATCTCTCTGTATTGGCCTAGAGGTGAGTCGGTTTGCTACTGTCCATGTCTGTCTTCCTTCCATCATTCCTCCTCCCCTCTCCTCCAGAGCACTCAGATGGGCTGTGCCACTCTCTCACTGATGTGTGCCCTGTGGCAAAGCCTCAAACGCAGGGTTTGGCCAGGGATGCCTGGGAGATCGCCCGGGAGTCCCTCCGGCTTGACCTCAAGCTGGGTCAGGGCTGCTTCGGGGAGGTGTGGATGGGTGAGGACTGCAAAAGTTACTTTTCTTATCTTTTAACATGGTTGATTGCCCTCAAAACATCACTGATTTAAGGGGGTAATTGGCAGGGGCCGTGACTCGAACTGTTTTAACCCTAACCTCTAAGATTTAAAGTGGGGGTCATACTCTGTTGTGTCTGTCTACATCTAATGGGTTATCTTGACACTCTTATTATTTAATAAAGAATAAATTAACAGCCAAATATCATACTAACACATTGTTAGAGAACAATGTTTTTGGTCAGGTCAGTGCATCTTTCTATTGTTTATCGTGTAATTCACTGTTATGGTGTTTTCCCAGGTACATGGAATGGCACGACGCGGGTGGCCATCAAAACCCTCAAGCCGGGCACCATGTCTCCCGAGGCTTTTCTGCAGGAAGCTCAGGTCATGAAGAAGCTGAGGCATGAGAAACTGGTCCAGCTCTATGCTGTGGTGTCCGAGGAGCCCATCTATATAGTTACAGAGTATATGAGCCAAGGTACGTTGGATAGGTCACGTTACAGAGCAGCTAATCCCAAAGAGCATTCCTAATCAGAACAACTATTGTTTAGTTATTCCTTGTAACAGTTATAAGTAATAGACAACTAAAGGCTTTGTCCGGTATGGTCATAAATACACATTTACACTTATCTGGTTACATACAGATTTTGGGGGATTTTGATATTTGCATTGTATGATTTCATTATATATGATCTTGTCAAGAAGTGGAAGGAAAACAATATGATCCATATCACCTCCACCTTAAATAGTTATTAGCAGGTCTAAAACCTGTTTGTTTTTTTACTAATAATAATAATACATTTTATTTGTAACACACTTTACATTAGAAGAATTCCCAAAGTGCTAAATTGTACTAGATTGGTTTGTCTATTTAATATCTTTTCTTCCCTTCACAGGTAGTTTATTGGACTTCCTTAAGGGAGATGCAGGCAAGATGCTACGCCTGCCTCAGCTAGTAGACATGGCATCTCAGGTATCAGCCTGTTTAGTATCTTGGCCCCTTAGCTTTAAACCGAGAGGTCTGTGTTTGTAGCTCTATCTAGCACTAATGCTAGGCTCTGTCACATTGAGCCCTGTGCCCCCTATTAACTCCTTGCCTGTAATGGTTTGACAAAGATTTAGCTTAGTCGTTATTTATTCACTCACTCACTCACTCACACACTCTCTCTCTCTCCCTCTCTCCCTCTCTCCCTCCCACTCACCTTTATCCAGATTGCAGCAGGCATGGCGTACGTAGAGAGAATGAACTATGTCCATAGAGACTTGCGGGCTGCCAACATCCTGGTGGGAGATAACCTGGTGTGTAAAGTGGCTGACTTTGGTCTGGCCAGACTCATAGAGGACAATGAATACACTGCTAGACAAGGTGAGGTCCCTATGCGTTTTGTGACATGCTTACAAACACACACAGAGGCCCAACACATGCAGGACTGCATAGTTAACGAGTATGGTGCGTTAGGAGCCAAGTTCCCCATCAAGTGGACGGCACCCGAGGCAGCCCTGTATGGACGTTTCACCATCAAGTCGGACGTCTGGTCATTTGGCGTGCTGCTGACTGAGCTGGCCACTAAAGGAAGGGTCCCTTATCCAGGTACCCACATCAGGACCCAGTTGTGTTCTCCTGCATGCAAAGTCTATATGAAATGCCCTAGTATACAGTACAGTGTTTCAAATGAGACATTTGCCCCTGTAGCAGCGTGATCAGAGATGTCCTTATTAGGGGTGTTTAATTATACTGCTGCCTTTTCTAAAGAATGATTCATACTATTTGGAATATAAGCATTTCTTAATTTATCATGTATTTATATTTGCATTTAACATATGAGTGAGAGTTTGGTGTCTTCTCAACCTAACCTAGAGGTAGCTCAAGACAATTTGGTTGGGAGGTGAGCTTCTAGACCATACGCTATGCTCAGTTTTATTTAATTTAAGTGAACCACTCTAAAGCTACATTATTAAGGAAGCAGCACCAAAAGCATCCACTGTCCCCCGTTATCTCGGCCAGGAATGGTGAACCGCGAGGTTCTGGACCAGGTGGAGCGCGGCTACAGGATGCCCTGCCCGTCGGAGTGCCCCAGCTCCATGCACGAGCTGATGCTCTCCTGCTGGAGGAAGGATGCAGAGGAGAGGCCCACCTTTGAGTACCTGCAGGGCTTCCTAGAGGACTACTTCACCTCCACAGAACCCCAGTATCAGCCCGGGGAGAATCTATAGAGCCTCAGCACAAAAGGATCTGAAGAAGCAAACCCAAATGAACTGCTGGAGGACGCAGGACTGTCACACGTGGGAGGACTTTTTAGGGGATCTTCTCAAAGTAAAAGCCAACCTCAAGACGTTCTTTTAGTGCTTTAATTGACTACACAGAAGAACTTATTTTCAAACAAACACTTCTCCCTCAATTTAGTTAAGAATTTGTGTATGCTCCTTACATGAGATTTAGGATCTGGCTCCTGTAAGGAGAATACAGGGGCTCCACTCAATGCCCCTTCCCCGCTGGACTCCGGATGAGATCTTGTCAAAAGACGGTAGCATGCTTCTGCTTTTTGAGGGGTTGGGCTGATGATGATCTGTAGATGAAGGGGGAAGGAGAACAATATGTTGATGCTTGGTTTGTTACCCTTTTCCCCTTCTGCTCCAGGGCCACAGAAGAGCACTGCCCTTTGCCAAGGGAAAGTCCCTGTACGTGCATTCACCTCTTTCTCTCTCTCTCGCCTATGCGTCATTTATGTTTACTCGGACGTCTGTTCTGTGATTGAGGGATTTGTGCAGATTCCTGTCTACTCTTTTTTTTATTTTTTTTTTATTTTAAGTATCTATCAGTAGACATGGTTGTTGACTACAGAGGTGGTGACAGGGTACATTTACTTGACTGGCAGGTCAGGTATACAGATGGGTAACACTTCTTTATTGTGTTGAATTCACACAGCCTATATATCATAGTTTCACCTTCGTATCTTACTTTGTCTCCAGGTGTATTTGGCCACTTAAATATGACGTGAGGGTGTTTTTTTTTATTTTTATTTTGTACTGATTTGTGGGTATTTCTTTGGCTTCATGTTTTGACCAATCACTGGAACGTCACATGTAAAATATTTGGCATTTATTGTGTGGCAAATATTGACCTGTCACAACTCTTATTCAACCAGCCTTACATGATTAGAGGCTGTGTTGCCACTGATCATGCTACTGTATAACACTCAAGATGGGGAAGCACTGCTTGTAAAAGCATACGGTGGTCTGTGCCAATTAAAGTCCTGTCATATAACTTTCACACATAACTTTACTGCTGTCCTTGGGACTCTGTGTTTTAATTGTTCTTTAACGAACATTGGCAACAATTGCCTAAAATGTAGAAGTAGAAGTCTGCACTACCCCCTGTCAATCAGCTCATAACAGGTAAACATGTCCTCGATTACTGAAATGGTTATTGCAATTTAGACCAAGTTATATGCAACCGAGAAGCCCTAATTTACCTGTAAACTGTCATTTATCATAATAACACTGCTGCAGGTTTAATGACTTCTGGAAGCCGTTAGCATGCTGTTTTGATGTTATCTGGTCTGGTCCATTGGCTACATTTGTATAATACTGTACATTAACACGTTTGCATTTAGTCACACTTTAGGGACATGGGAAGGTATTGTGAAGAGACTTCTCAACATGTGTGCCATATAGTAGTAATTACTCTCTTTTTTATGATTATTTTTTATCCTAATCTCAACCAGTTCTCACTGTAATACTGTAAATACTATGGCTATACACATAATAGCTTCTGTTGCTCATCTAAGGTCTATTGAAATGAAAATCGCTGTGTAGTGACTGAAGCAACATTCCTCTATTGAACAGTTGGAAACACCCGTGAGACCACTTATCAAGATATGTATGTGCCAAACAGCAATAACAGGGACAGCAGTCCATTGTTAAACATTTAGACCACTACCATCTGAAAAGTAGCATTGTACGGATTTCTACATTGTACGGATTTCCATACCTTGAAGCAGGTTATCAGCATCATAAACAAGTGACTTATCACTTAATTATCCTGGCTATTCTGAATACACCTCTACCCAGAGGTTTTAACGAAGATGCTCGACTGGTTCCCCCCCCCATGTTATAAGATTAGGTTTAGTTTAAGATTTAATTCATAATTTTACAATGATTTGATGTGATTTTATGTTATACTCTTGAAACCGCTGTACAATTTGTCAGTATTAAGCTTGAAATGTCAAAGAACTTTGCATTGCACGATGTGCTGTACAACATGTTCTTATATATATATATATATATTATCACAGTGGAACTTCCCTGGCAGTGCTCTCCTCTATTAGAATGGAAATATCCCATTCTTTGACTGATGACCGTCTGTCTGCAAGTAATTTGGACAATGTGGAAGTGCTAATGAAAGACATAAATGAGCAAAGTTAACGTCTGATTGGATTCTCTGTGCAGCAGAGCAGCATTAGTTTTTTCTGTTGTGTATGAATCTATGCAGTTTCGGCCTTGCTTTCCTGCAATCATTTTGACATTTTCTTCGTAAGTCAAAACAAGGCTTCAGAACAGTAAGTGAGGGGTTTGTACATTAATATTCTTTTGTTTTTGACATATTGGGATGGAAATGGTACTGTGCCATTTTATGTTTATTTAATGTGCAATAAATTATATTTCAAAAGTGTTTTGAAATGTGTGTGTGTGTGTGGATATTCCAAGTCCCCTGTGACTACATAGGCAAGAGAAGTAGCCATTGGAGCCTGTTTGGTTTCCTGGTATAAGGTAAGTTAGTGTCTAAGTTGTAAATGAAGTAAGTCCCAGGTTTCCCTCATGTACTGTATTGTTAATGTAGGGTACCTCAGCCTAAGCAAGACACTGTTCACTAGTTTAGTACTGTAGTTTACTAGCCTGTGTATGTGCTTGGCAAATATGTAGATCTACTGTATAACTGTACTATATACTGTATAATATCCTTAATAAGCGATTATCAAATATGTTTAAAAAATAGTGTAACACATTTTATAGTGTAACACATTTGAATTGATCTGGTCAAATCAAAAGAACGCATTTTTAAAGAAAACTGAGTGACACATCTTATGGTTATAGCTTCCATAGCCCGTAAGGGGGCAGTATATAACCAAAGTTTGCAGTTGACCTGCAAAACAATAGACTACTACTCTTTTGACAAACTGAAGACCGCAGTATAAATCACAAGTTGACTATCAACCTGTGATTTCAATATCATTGTATTGTGGATAAAGTAAAGCAATGTTTATTATGTATTTTTCCATAGGACTACCTAATTTAATGGCCTATTGCCACTGCCCTGTTATCAACACTTTTACTGCCACATATTAACCATTGATTGGTGGTTTTATTAATCCAAACAGAGGGTGAGTTTGTCCCACAAATGAGAAGCACATTGTTTATGTTATGTAAATAGCACAGAACTGTACTGTCCATACTGTATGGCTCCTGTATGGAAGAATATTAAGATTCATATTTACATGTTTGTGTGTGTATCATATGTGCAATTCAATCCATCTGTTTGTGAATATAGTATATGCATATTTGCCTTTCTGTCTGTGTGTGTGTGTGTCTGTCTGTCTACGTGTTGTTTTTCCATCTGCAGAGCTGGAGCACGAGTCATTTATCTCAGTTATGCAGACAGTGTCACTACTCCATCTGTGAAAACAGTAAACACACAGTCATTCTTCCAACACTCTGTTAGCAACTGCCATTCATACCAAGGGAACACACACACACACACACACACACACACACACAAAGGCAAAAATGCAAAAATGCATGTTCACAGACTCACAAACATATAGGTTTAGCTGCAATAATTTGATTGAGAAGCAATCTGCACATATGCACACATAGAAATAGAGAAACACAAAGCAAAAATATAACAGGAATGATACACACATACTGTACACGCATACAGTACAACAATCACAAGTTAATGCACACACACACACACAGTGGGCTACAATTACAGTTTGTTTTGTTCTTATTACCATAGTGACAGCGTGACCCTAGAGTGACGTTTGTTAAAGACCTCAACACTGTGTCGTCTGTCGTGCTTGGTTTGCATAACACACAAGTTCATCTTCCCAAATAGGGCCGTGGCACAGGTGAATGTAGGCCTATAAGCAGTCAACATGTTTTGAAATGTGTACTCCGGTGCACAGCTGGAAACACAGGCCTGTTGAGGGCCCTGCACAGTGACAACAGCAGATGTGGTTCCAACTTTCAACAGTAAAGTGTTCTTGAACAATTTAGTGAGAACACAAAACCATCTCATGCTCACTCAGTTGAGTTTACAAGTTTGGATTGGGCTGTCTAGTGGCTTTTACAGTAATTGTACCAAATGTTTCATTGCGTGACTTTATTTTTCAGCCGACCTTTGTTTCTCCAAAAATACTCCTATTTTTTCTACCACTTCTGGTCAAAATCTTCGCTAAGTCAAATCAATTTAACAGTATTTGCAGCATCATAGACTGATATGGGTAATTTATTGTCAAACGTCAGTGTGTGGATGTTTATTGAGTTGAAGAAGGGCTTTTACTTTTTACAAAAAGGAAATGAAAGAGAGAAAGAAAGATGAACAGAGAAGAACTGAGACGGGGAAAGAATGAGTAGAATGAAGGAAAAACCAGCCTCCCTTCTCTTTATCTGGACAATTGCACTGAGGAACGGATGTGACCAAGAGTAACTATCACGCTTTTCTTGTGATGAATGCGTAACACTACCTCCTTCTCCTTCTACTGAACCTCCTTCTTCATTCCTGTCCTTGACCCATAGTGCCAACATGGTCACTTCTTTTCATACCTTAATCACAGTAGGAAATGGCTCATTTAGAATATCAGAATTCTCTTTTGTTTGATCTAAAGAAACGCCTTAGTTACTTGTAATGTTCTTATTTTATTGTGAAATGCAGTCACTTACAAAAATAAAGCCCATATGAATTGCATATGTGAACCACATGTGAGTTACACGTGATTATGTTCGGTTCATATGTGGTTCACATGTGATCACGTGAAATTCATGTGTTTTTTTTGCAGCTCTCTGCTATAATCCCCGACTATTCAAAGCGCTTCGTATCCTTGTTATGAAAGTGCTAATTCTAGGAGGAAACCAGCTCCTTGCTTTATTATTAATTTACATAATAAACCATCAATACTTTAACTGGCTGTTTATACTAACAATTTAGCAGATTCTATGTGTATTGACAATAGATCAGTATATCAGTATGCAGGAACATCCTGCCACATCTCAACATGACATTTCAGTTAATTGCATCATCAGATCCGGTCCCAAAGGAAAAAAAAAAAGAATGAAACAATTGAAAATTTTTATCCTACAGTATCCATTATTATTTATTTAATATAGAACTTTAGACAAGCAGATGTTGTATACAGGGGATGTGGATAATGAAAGTGTAGGACAGTGTCTGAGGCATCCAGATGTATTCTCAAAAGGCAGGTCTTGAGTCTGGAAGGCGGGTAGGGTTCTTGTTCAGTTGACTTTTATTGTATGTACATTATATGTTTAGCTTCTACGCTCCACTTCCATGTGTGCATTAGGACCAGACAGGTCTTCTGATACGAGAGGATGAGCAGGTGTGCAGAGGCTAAAGATATTAATCACACTGTGCTCGCGGAGCCTTTATGCTCTGTTGACAGAGCTGTTTGGATCCTGTAGTGGTTTAAACCTGCGTGTCTTTCTTACATGTACCCTGCCAACTGGCCCAGGGTGATAGAGGGCTCTGTGGCATAACGTTGCACTCTGTAGCTATTCTGATATCAAACAGGCGCCCTGGCTGTGGAAGTATAGGCTTAGTTCTGACTTGTGTTGGGACTGTTTTGATACACATGAAAAGCATCCCAGTTCCAGGAGACCTAGAAACATGTCCCATGGTCGCCTTCCTCTTTGATGGAGGAGAAAGAGAAGGACTTGCTTTAATCTCGGTTCCAATCACAGTCCTTTCTCCCTCTGAATGCTGGGAGATGCTATTTGTCTGAGCTTTGCTATATGGTTTAAATATATATGTACAGTACTACTAATGCAT
>JAODUH010021668.1:0-17970 GCA_027564835.1 Typhlichthys subterraneus
CTGCGCGCATTGCATCCTGGGATATGTTGGACCGCGAAGGATACACCAGTTGGATCCTTCGCAGCCTTGCAAAAGAATGCTACATTTCTCGGCCGCATTCGAAGCAGTCTTCGAAATGAGACGGCCTAGTCGTGCTGCTGTGACGCAACCGGTCTTCAAATGAAGCCTTTGAAGGATGCGGCCCCTGAATTGGGACACAGCCAATGTCTGCTGTCGTGGTGTTCAAACTGTCACTATCCCCCCCCTTCCCCCCCCAAACCAGATTTTCACGCAAGCTTGTGCTTGGAGATCTGTACAAGCTGCCGGAGGTGGTGTCGGTGCGGGACCAGGGAGGATCCAGGTTGGTGTGCCTGTTGCCCAGCAGCCAGGCCCGCCAGAGCCCCCTGGGATCATCTCGCTCCCTGGATGGGTCGTCGTCGGCTAGCGGCAGCCCCGTCGTGTTTGAGGAGCTGGAGTATCACGAGCCCGTGTGCCGGCTGCACTACGCCGTCCAGGACTTCAGGTGTAGCATGGGTTCTTCTTTGGGATGTGTGCCTTCACCCCAGCTCTGAGCCCGCCAGAATTTGTTTAATCACAGTGCAGACTTATTCAGTTTACAGCTCAGCTCCAAAAAATACAATTTCGGGTGCAGTTACACTTGAAGAATTTCGTATTGCCTTGCTTAAGGGTTCTGTTGTTGCATGGGAAAGCCATGTTAGACTGGCGTACTTTAGAAGAGAGCTTTCCGCCACTGTTATTTCACGGTTGCCTGTATGTCCTTGTAGCGAGGTGGACTTTGACCCAGACTCGTACCAAATCCCATTCGTGGCGACGTCGATGAGCACCTTAGTCTCCCAGGTCCACAGCCTTCTGCGCTCGCACGAGGGCACCATTCCACTCCTCAGGTAAAGCGCCGGGCCTCGTTTATACCGCATATACATGTATCTGTAAAGTTTATACAGTACATGCTGTGTCAGCTGACACTTGGGAATAATCCCCCTCCCTCCCTTAACCCAATCACTTTAGTTTTCCAGACTGCTATGCGGCGCAGTTCAGCCCTCTGACGCTGGGTGACGAAACGGAGGAGGGCGTTGTTCCTCTGGAGCACCTCATCACCTGCGTACCTAGCATCACTATTGTCACATCCCAGAATGGCTTCAAAGTCATCAAGTGGATCCAAAACAAACCACCAGCGCCTAACTCTGGTAGGATCTTTATTTTATTATTCGTAGACGTAGTAGTTGTTGTTGTTTTCAGCATGGGTTTAATGTGTGTTTGTAATGCATTATTTCCATTACATCTCAGAGCCATGGATGCAACTCTGCAAGAGTCCAGTGGGAAACCCCCAGCTGATCCAGTTCAGCAGGGAGATCATTGACCTGCTGAAGAGCCAGCAGTCCTGCATCATGCCCATCAGCAGGTTCATCCCCTGCTACCACCACCACTTTGCCAAGCAGTGCCGCGTCTCTGACTACGGCTACTCCAAGCTGCTGGAGCTGCTGGAGGCGGTCCCGCACGTCCTCCAGGTACATGGCGTTATTGCGTCGGTCCTAGATGCGTGGGAGCTTGGACCCGTGGCATTCTTGTACCGTGCAGCTTGTCGAGACATGGGCATCTGCATGGTCACTCAGCTGAGGGATTGTTCACTCGCCCGGTGTAGATGATTGACAAGAACGTGTCGTTTGTACAGATTCTGGGCATGGGCACTAAGCGCCTGCTGACCCTCACCCATCGTGCCCAGATGAAGCGCTTCACCCAGGACCTGCTCAAGCTGCTCAAGTTCCAGGCCAGCAAACAAGTGGCCTTAAAGGACTTCATGCAGGCATACCATTGGTGAGTATGGAATTCTGGGATTTTATTTATTTTTGTTGTTCTTTTGTGTTTTAACGGTCTAAAACACAAGATGCCTCTGAAATCTCTCGCCAAATGCACCATCGAATGGTAGTGAAAGGTACCAGTTTATATTTCGAATCATATCTTAAGAACGGTAAACGCTAGACACTCTGCAGAAGAGATGGGTATATGGTTTGTTGTGCTATTTGGCATAACGGGGGCTGCACAAGAATATGGCAAAGCTGCCTCTAAAATCTCTCGCCTAAATGCAAAAGAAAAACAAAATAAATAATGTACAACTTTGTCATAATTTTTGGTACTAAAAAGACAAATTAAAAAATATTAATAGAAAAAAAAATACCCCATGAAACATCTGGCTTATAAATAAGTGCGCATATGCATAAATAAATAAAATGTTTTATTTTAATAAATTGAGTTTTAAATTGAAATCTGAATTGTTTCAAAGAGTCATGGCGTGGAGGACTCAAAATGTGTTTCAAATAAACTGTACACTATTTTACCATCTGTTAAATCTTTAAAAAAAAATAATAATGATTGTTTAATTTTATTGCATTTTAAATCAAATCAGTTATATTTTCCAGATTGTAGCTGAGAGGGTGCAGATATCAGACATAAAACACTTGATGATATCTATTACAGAAATGCTTGAAGTAATATGGCAATAGAGACCCTTCAGGTGCAGACGGTATATATCCTGTCCTGTCTTTGTGATTTACCGTTCCAATCTCGCAAGGTACAGTCTTTACTTGGGATTGAACTTCTACCTTTATCCCAACCAGTCAGAATGTTTTAAAACTAGAGTGTCAGTGGAAACCAGAACGTACAACATACGATGTGGTCATCTTGGAAAATGTCAGCTGGCCACTGATTGGCTGGTTCCACTCTAATCGGTCGACAAATGCTTTTGCGTTGAGGGGTTCCAGACTGATAATGAAAATGAAATTGTAGCTTGCGAGCTCACGATCATGGTATGTGTCCATATACTCATTATTAATTTACTCTGACTACCAGACCATAATAGTCTCTGTGTGCCGTCATTAGGTGCTCCTCCAGAGACTGGCGGGTAATTGACTATGGAGTGTGTGACCTGATGGACCTTCTGACTGAGATCCCTGACACCACCATCACCATCACTAAGCAGGAAGGTGACACAATCGTCTCCGTTCCCAGGAGAGGTCAGACAAGTGCATAATGTAGCATGCAGGAACAGGAGCACGCACACTCGGCCACTCATCTGGTTTGACCCGGTCCTTTCCTCAGAGCGTACGGTGGAGGAGGTGGAGCGCACCAAGCAGTTTGGGAAGGAGGTGGTGGACCTCCTCCGACACCAGCCCCACTGCCGCATGCCTTTCAGCAAGTTTATCCCCACTTACCATCACCACTTTGGCCGGCAGTGCAAGCTCACATACTATGGCTTCACTAAGCTCATAGAGCTCTTTGAGGCCATTCCCGACATCCTAGTGGTGAGTTGCGTGTCCTGCGTGAAGGTGCTGGAGCCACGCGCAGCCATCTTTAAAAGGAAATTATTTGTAGAATTTGGAAACATTCCTGGGAGGAAGGGAGGGGAGTACCCCTACCCCCAGCAGGAATTATTTTTTAATTCTATAAAAGAAAACTATAGTGTAGGTCTACTTGATGCTGTTGAGTTAGTAGATGCCACGTTTCAAATGTCTCACTAAATTAGACAGTACATCCATAATTAAAATGTTATAAATAAAACAATGTAGGCATATTTGCCTTAATAATATTCATCAGATTTTCCCATTGTTTTAACTTCCACTTGTCACTTGACGTGATGGTCAATTAATTGGATATGTAAACATTTCAGGAAACTGGTTTTTACATTGCATAAATAGTTTAGTGTAGGACAAAAACGTTGTCGCTCTGCTCTAAAGACGTGTAATCTCACTCTGAACATTGTGTGAAACTTGTCAGCACTGCTTGGCAGTAATAAAGCAGACGATTGGCTAATAAAGCAGATGATTTTGGGTGGAGGGGCGGGATACGTACCTCCCACTACCATATTTGGAATTTCTGATTTCTCCCAAATAGAGGAGAAAGTGGCATATCTCCTCTATATAATAGTGCCTCTGGTTCCGCTGTTTTCTGCTGCCTGAGCCCCCCCACCCCCTTCCTCCCTGCTGTGCCCCAGGTGCTGGAGTGCGGCGAGGAGAAGATGCTGACCTTGACGGAGGTGGAACGCGTCAAGGCTCTGGCCGCCCAGCTGGTCAAGCTGCTCCGGGCCCAGAGGAGCTGCAGCCTTCCCGTCAGCCAGCTGCTGGGAGAGTACAGCAAGACCTTCGGCTACGGGCTGCGCCTGCAGGACTTCGACGCTACCTCCTTACCCGCCCTGCTGGCCAGACTCTGCCATGTCGTCAAGGTAACTGGCCGTGGCTTGCTTTTGTGATGTGCGTATCAAGGTTTGACTTGATGGTTCTGGTGCAACATGCCAAGAGACCGGATGCAATCAAGTCTGACTCCACCCCTGCCTCTGCGTTAATTTGCCATCACAATACTCCGGCATCCCAATTCAGGCTAGTTATTGAAGCTAATACCACAATGAACCTGTTCAGTCGATTCTGTTGAAGATCTTTCCGGGTACGTTTTTAAAAGCTCATAACCGTATGAAGGGAAAGGTGCAATGGTAACATTCAAAGTTGAGGAGAAGGTCTTATACGCTTCTACATGTTTTGACAACTTCAGGGAATATCTGCATGCAGTCCTCTAGCCGCCCGTTCTGTAAGCGCACTGAAAACACAATCCACTGTTACTAGGCAGTAACGTCTGGATTAACCCATGCTACAATAGGTGGACACTAGGTTTTGCGCGAGATATGCTGTCGTGGCGCTGCACACGCTGCATCTCTAAACCGCTCCAAGCAGTTTATCTTCGTGTTTATCCGTTAAAGCGCTGCACCTCTGCTCACAATCTCAAAAACGCCTGGTCTTATGTCGAGTTGTGTGCTGCTTTGTAGAAAGATTAGGCCTATATCGTGAATTGATAGCTTCTTATTTTTTATATATCAACCAACTTTCTACAGAATGATTTACTCAGTGGAATATTTGCTTTGTGCTCGCAGGGGAAGTATACAGAATGTTTTCCAGTGTTTTTAGAAAGTAAAGTAACAACTTAGGCATGTAGAACAGAGTTTAAAAGAGGGCTCAACGGACGTCACTTTTTTTGGAAAGCTTTTAACCATTTTGGCAAAACAGAACGACCCAGCGTTCCATGCAAGTCAGTGGGGTGATCCACAGATTGCACCATAATGTTACTATTAAAATACCCAGTAATTCCCCCAGAGAGAAATATTCAGAATACATGAATAATTCCCAGGTACCTACAATCAATCTGAGACTACAACTGTTTTTCTGCAGCAAACTATTTTTTGGAGTAAATCGACTTTCGTTTCAGGCCACATGTGGTCGACTTAGCTGTCTGGGTGCTGTTCGTGACATGCCCACTTAAAGGCAGGGTCAGTCATTCTTGCTAACTTCGAGCTCAAATCAAAACGGTATCGCTCCTCGGTCCTCCACCGGCGCATTACACATTGTGAAGCAAAGCGTAGTGCAACGGCTTTGTTGATACGAGCGGTGTTCGCCACTTTGTTTATGTTCCTATTTACTGAGGAGTATCAGATTATATATTCAACACGCACAGAACGGTAAGCTAGTTTGTTGAATTTAACAAAGTATACGCTTACATTTAGCCTGCAATAGCTGACTATACCTTTTTTAAATCCTCAAATGGAGGCAAAGCGTTCCTCTTTTGCTTCCATTGAAATGCATTCCAGTGCACCTTCTTCTTATCCCAATGCTCTTGACCCAGGCGGTGGATGGGGCGGAGGGCCAGGAGGTGCATCTGATCAACAGGAAGTCCCTGCGCTCGCTCACCTGCCAGCTGCTGGCCGTGCTCATGTCGCAGGACGAAGAGCAGGCGGACCGAGGTGTCCCGGTAGAGGAGCTGAGCCACCGCTACCTGACCGCCCATGGAGCGCCTCTCAACCCCTGTGAATACGGCTTCCTGTCCCTCAGCGAGCTGCTCAAGAGCCTGCCCTACCTGGTGGAGGTACGGAGCTCTCTGGTGTGTGCACGTCTTTCTTCTGCATGGACTACTTATTTTTCTTTTTATTCATTAGTCTTAATGAGGGGTGGTGCATGATAACTGGAGAAAACATAAGGTTAAAGAATAAATTAATCATATGAGCTTTTATTCTTCCCCTCACAGAACAGAACAGAATTTAGATTAAGCGACGCACAGTTCACAACCCATCTTAAAATGTCCCAGATGAGGAAAGGTTTTTTTATTTACTTGAACTTTCAACAGATATTAGTAAAACAAAGGTTAGTTTCCCGCTTTTTAGGGTTACATTTTACCCTGTTCCAAGCATGCACAACATGCATGTTCAGCTTCGCAGGAGAACGTCTAAGTGGAAGTTTGAAGTGACATGGGTGATTGATTCCCTCGCCCACAGTTGTACCATGAAGATGGCCTCAACGACTGCTGTGAGGTCGACAACAGTCCCAGCACTAGCGATGTGCAGTGGGTGCGGCTAACCAGGCTTTACCAGTTTGCCAGTAATGTGCGCGCCCTGCTCCACACCTACCATTACAACCAGATCTTCCTGACAGAGTTTCCCGGGGCATACAGCAAGTTCACCGGACGTAGCTTCCTGCCACGTTCCTACGGCTACGCCAGTGCGGATGAGCTGCTCAGCGCTATTCCTCAGGTTGGAGACAGTTTGCAGTGTTGTCTTCTGCATCAAGAGGATTATGCATGCTTTCATTTCACTTTAAAAACACCTGCTTACGGTTACTGCTGCATGTTTCTATTTATTTAATAAAACCAGGTGGTCTGGATCAAAGGTCATGGCCACAAGAGGATTATTGTTTTGAAGAACGATATGAAAGGTAATCCAGGTATTGCCTTGAAACTATCGTACAATATAGTTATGTCAACTGCTGTATCATGTGCGCTACTATAATGATGGATCCCCACTGCCTGCATTTTTATTAATCTTTTTTTATTCATTATTTTGTATTTTTTGTATTGTTGTGTTTTTAGCACGATCAAGCTCTGCCTATTCTGAAAGCCCCCAACCCGAGGAGGACATGGAGAGCCGGACAGACAGCCCCGCCAGCAGCCACAGTCCAAGTAACGCAACGTTATTTGACTCTAGTCACATCAGCTCGTCATTGGCCAAATGTTGTGGCTTCAAGCTGTTGTATCTTTCATTAACACGTCTGTCCCCCTGCTTTATGCTGACCTAGCAACGGAGTCTGGGCTGACGCGTGTGGCCTCCCCGGTGGACCTGTTGTGTGGCCCGGTGCCATCTTGTCTACCGTCACCCCAGCTTTACCCTGACCCCGTGCTACTCCAGCACCATAACCTCATTCATTTTGAAGAAAGGAGCCCACTGCCGCTATTTATAGGTCAGGTTCTGTCCGATCCCAGTGCGTTTCTTTTCACAAATCACAATGATGTGCGTCAAGTGTGTGGAACCTGTTATAACTTATAGTTGCACATTTCACAGAATATATGCTCTAGATAATAGTTACCACTTGTCTGAGCTGAAGTCATTTGTTCTAGAAACTTCTAGCATTTCTTTGTGGTAATGTAATCTATTTCTACTTGTATTTCAGAGGGTGGTGAAGTTGACGTGGAGGCTTCAGGAGCAAGTGATGGGATGTCTGAAGACGAGTGCTCTGGCTATACAGTGTCAACTGTTACCATGGCACCACCACCTCCCAATGGCAAGCCCAGCTACTCCATGGGGAGCCCTGGTAGAAGGGCCCCACGCAGTAAAATCAAACTCGCTGCTAACTTCTCCTTCTCAGCTGGTCCCTGAACCATCCTGTTTTTTTAGGTTGTGTGTTTTTTTTCTTATTCCTCTGCCAGTATCTGACTTACTAACAGACACGCAAACTAAAGCTAGTTCACGCAAAACTCAGAAGAGTTGATTAGTAATGATTCAAATGAAACGTACCCTCCCATCCATGCTGTTGCGATCTTCTGTTTTTCGACCCTCGTTAGCCTATTAATTTCTCTTCAGTGTGTCTTTCGTGACCTTCCCCAAGATATATTTATCTTGCAGGTTTTCTGCAATCATTATATTTGACAAATTTGTCAAACTTTGTTTGATTGTTGTCTTCTAGGGAATGAGTGATATATATATATATACATTAGCACTTAGCCATACTGTCAGAATTATTACTGGCACATAGACGGTGATATCTAACCTTTTTAAAAACAAATGAGTTGGTTGGCGTTGTATGTACCAAACACTGGGCAAGCTCCTAAATATTAATAACAAATAACCCTCTAATGTACAATCCCAGATATTGAGCTGCGCTGCCTACACCCTGTATACCAGAGTATTAACCCAGAATGTTCTCAGGAAAGTGTTATGTTCATGTCTTAACGTATTGAGGAACAATCATTTACTGTACTTACTGCTTTGCTGTAGCTCAGAAGAGACACTCAATTTCATTTCAAGTTCATGCTTTAGGTATTACAAATTTTCAATTTTTAAGCAGAGCCCATGAGATACTCACCTGTGTAACTAACTGCCTGTTTAATTATTTAATTCCTCTCTTGGACAATGTAACATGGTTTTGCTGTTTCGATATTCAGAGGTAGTTGGTCTTAATGTCGTCTGTCTCTTCACGTAGCAGTATGAGGTCTGCGTTTCTGTTTCTTTTTATGAACACTGAGTATTCTGTAGGGTAGTAGGGCCTGAAATAGTATTTTATGACAATTCAGTGATGGGACTGACCAGTTTGATATTAGACTTGCTGTTCAGAAAGGTTGTTATTATTGGTGGTTTATGGTTGAATGGCTTAGATATAACAGCCATTGTAGGCATTGCAACCAGCACTTCTCTTAAGCACGGGAAGAATTGGGATTCCTGTATTGTTTTTGACTGGGTTCACGGAAAGGATTAAGGCTCCTCTTTCTGAGGCCATTGGTATAGGTTTGACAAGGAATGGCTGGATCTTAAATACTTTGTCCAGGTGTTTGCTTGGATGGTAACACAGTCACTGTGTATGCTAGCCATAAGCCATCTTCTTTGTGATGCTTATCTAACTGTTTGTCTGCCTGGTTTACACTTGAGTAGCTAGTGTGAAATGTGTTTGTTGTGCATAAATGTATTTATGCATGGTGTAAGCCCATGAGCTGATGACAGATGATGGCAAGGCATTCTTTAAGATCGGCTAAGTATTTTTTAAATTAATTTCCACCATGTTTTAGGAATCTTAGAGGTGACATCAACCACTTGAACGCTCAAGGTTGTCTGAGTTAACCTTGCTGCTAGTGGGTGGGGTGGTGTCATCAGCGTGATGAGTTAGAGGAGAGCACTTTGACGTTTGATTTTTAATCATGTGACGGGACCTGCATTTTAAGTGGGATGGGATGGGAGATGGTAGGCTTTGTTTTTGTGTTGTAACGGCTAAGAGGCTCCTGAAAGCCCTCTGAGCTGACTGGTGTTGATGCACAGAGGAGCCCCCTTGTGGCTCTCTGGAAACTGCCTGGCTTTTACAATGGCTTGTATCTGCCACGGTGCTGAATGAATAACTGTTGGGCCTTACCACCCCCAATGTCTTCATCCCAAAGTTTTTACTTATGTGTGATGATTTTTGTACGGATTCCTTCCTCTGGTGTTGAAAGTGCTGGTGTTGAAAGTGCCGGTTTTGGAATTGACACCAAATTAATGATTCTATCAACAAGGTTTTGCAAGACCAAAGCCAATTTCTTTTTGTATTAATAGAAAATGTTTGTCTGATGGGAATGTTGATTTCCATTTCGTTTTGCCCACTTTCAATGTCTTCCTCTTTATCCAGCATTATTTTCCTCCATTATCAGACTTGATTTGTATTTAATATTAAAACCCTAAACCGCTCCGGATTAAAATTGGCCTTAAGTTTGAAGATATGTAGATAAGTCTATTCGGCAGCCAAAATGGATTACTTTGTGTGTGTGGGTGAGCAAACCCGAAACCCAATGCCTACGGTGACAACTAACTCATTAAATGGTTAAAACGTCACTATTTAGCTCTCTATGCTTTGGTTACATCGAGAAGCTAATGTACCATTCTCATTCTAAAATATGCACTTTTGCATAGTTTTGGTTCATAATTTATGTGAAAGATGTATTGTAACTTGGTTGTAGTGAAATAATTGGTTTGAGGTGAGGAACTACCCCTTACCACCTCATTTTTGTTCATGGCTCAGCTGTACTCCATAACGTAACCATATCTTTGTGGTCTGTGGTTCTGTCAACAATCTAATTTATAATTCCTCTACCCCACCCTAACTCTGTTCTACTCTGTTGCACCAGAAGATGCTGTAACGGCATGTGTTGAAGGGACCAAACTTAATTCCTTAAATAAATTTCACAAGCATCATCTCTGCCTTTTTATTCATGTCCCCTTTTAATTTTCCATTCATCAGCGTAAGACCTTTCACGTTAAAAATAATGGCCCAGGCTCCTCCTGAAAGATGCCTTTTATTTAAACATGTCTGTACAAGTTAATAGTGTTACTGCATATTTTAATTGTCAAGAACATCATAGCATTATAGTAGTAAAGACTTAGTGTCATGACATTTACAAAATGTGTGGACATGTATGCTTTCAGGATTATCATTCAAAACGGCAAGACAAAATTCATAGGATGCATGTTTGGCAATAAATTAATGCTATTAATAGCTGTGAATGCCATTGTACTACAATAAGTAACTTGTATATTCCCATAGCTGAAGTGAAAGATGAATTTGGTATGTTGGGTGATGCAATACTGACTGAAGAGAATGCAACCAATCTACACATCCTACATAACTGTTAGTGTAGTTTATACATTCAAAGACTGGACTGAAACTTGATCTTCACTTTTGTTTTTAACAAATATCAGCAGCACAAGTCATAGCAGTGACAAATATTGCAAGGTTAACACAGAAAACCTTAGACTGGCACATGTAAACTGTCATTTCCATCCTAGGTTCCCGTGTTCGCCTAATAACCAATTAGTTTAAGTTGAAAGTTAACTTGCAGTAAGTCATTAAAACAAACGTTAAACTGCTCCACTGATTTCATGGTAACAAACTAAAAGTTTTGGCAAGTCTGTTAGGACTGGCTTTTCTAAAAATTGTTTCCAGATTGTTGCACATAAAATTCACATTTACAGTTCCAGTGGGTAAGAAGTTTACAAACCCTTATCCCATCTTTAAACCAAAAGGGTGGCAGCATCATGATGTTGCAGATTATTTGCTGAAGTTTGGATTAGTGTACTTCACAAAATGGATGGCACCGTGAGGGAGTAAACTTGTGAATATATTGAAGCAACATCTCAAAACATTCAGCCAGATGGTTAAAGCTTGGTTGCAAATTGGGTCTTAAAAACAGGACAATGATCTCAAGTATACTTCCAAAGGTGTGGCAACAAGGACACAGTCAAGATGTTAGTGTGGCCATCACAAAAGATATTCAATAGAAATGGGTGGATCTGAAAAAGTGTGTGTGTGTGTGAGCAAGGAGGTGTACACACCTCACTTAGTTACACCAGCTCTATTGGGAGGAATGGGACAAATAATTGTGAGACACTGGTGGAAGGCTACCCAAAATGATTGACCCAAAGTAACTAATTTAAAGGCAATGTTAGCAAATTCTACTGTATGTAGACTTCTGATCCACTGGGAATGGGAATGTGATGAAAAAATATAGGCTAAAGTAAAATCAATATTTAAATATTTATTGTTTTCAATACATTTTACATTAAAAGTAAAAGTAATGATCCTACCTTCCACAATAATAGGAAATAGTTACTAAGTTTACATGTCAGGAATTGTGGAAAAGCTGAGTTTAAATGATTTTGGCTACATGTGTAGCTTTTGCTTAGCTGAACAAGATGTGCTTGTCTCTAAATGGTACAACTAATAATGTGTTGGAATGACTATCTTAAATACCTGCTGATAAAAGCACGAGAAGCTATTTCCCAGTGTGGACAGGAAGCCCAGGAATTTATAGTTGAAGTCGATGACATTGTGCTTGTTCAGTTCTTATGCATTAGTTTACGTATTATGTGTATACTCATTCATTATGTTGGCATGCTCTGAACAGGAAACCTGTTTCTGAATAGCCATATTTAGTTCAGCATAGCTTATACATTGGTTCGTACTAGTTCATTTAATTTAAGAAACCAATCTTGATAACCGGTACAGTAATCATTTGAATGATGTGTCCTCAGTTCCCATGGCCCTCAAACCTAAAATAACCATTTTATTTGTGGGTGAATTATGAACCCGGGCAGCATTTTAGGGAAACCTTCCTCATTGCTTTGGGACCAAGGATCTCCGGGTTGCAGGAAGTGGTGTTAAAGGTGGAAGAGTGGTGGAAGGTGATGGATGGGTGTTACTGGTTACACGGGGCTGTCTTGTTAGTTACATGACTGCACATTGGGTGGCGCCACAGCAGTCCCTAATAATGGCCGCCCCTGACTTGGTTATGAATGGCTTGTTTGGTGGTGGCTCAAGGACCTGTCTCTTCGGCTTTGCAGGACCTTAAAACAGAAAGAGAGCCAGATCACATTAATCAAGCGGCCACACAGTGTGTACATCTTCTTCTGCACATGCTGTTTTTTCTATGGAGCGCACTGGAAATGTGTCAGCTTAATTTACCAATCCACAGACAAAGTAATTGTATGTGTGTCTCATCGTCTGTGATTTATATAACAAACAAGACCGCTTACTCTGTGTAACTTTATGCTTCTTTTCGAGTGGCATCAGCTTGAGCCTGATGAATTCTGCCATCTCTTTGTCCTCTTCCCGTTCCCTACGTGAGGAGACAGTTACTCCAAATTATGTATTCTCTTTTCCCATCTTCTCCAGTTATTTGACATATTTGCAATGAATCACATTTGTGGTCGTACTATTAAAGCTTTTTGTGCTTGGCTCAGTTGTGTTTAAGATTTGTATTCTAGTGTAATGTGGTGTGTCTTTTGTTGAATCTGGATGCTCTCAGGTGAGGAAGATTGGCGATTGGAGCCAGCATTTCTGATAGTCAAACTATTCCAGCTAAAATGAGAAGTTAGGGAATTGTACACACCATGCCTTTTAAGCAATAACACTGCAAAACATGTAGTTATAATACATATACAGTGTCCCGCCATGTTTGAAAGTCATTGTTAAACATTTGTTTTACTGATTAGTTGAAGGTGGTTCAGTAACATGCTAATGAGTGTGTTATTAGTGTTTTATCAGGATAGCACGAGAGCTATGTTCCTCTATCATCCTTCCACCAAAAGCCCACATAGAGGAAGCAGAACTAAGGAACCGTGGGCAGTGAACTGGACTAATCCATCATCTCCACAAACAGTCCTCCCACAGGAGACTTCCAGTTTAGCGTTTTGATGCTCCTGGGTGTTGTTGATGCAGCGTTTAAGCATGCTCTACCTTAATCTCTCCACCTCTGCATCATCGACCAGAAAGTCTCTCTTCTGCACCAACTTGTGTATCTTCAGGATCAACTCCTCTTCTCTCTGTCTGTCCTTCTTGCTCTTGTCTGTGTCTGTCAATAGAGAGAGAAACAAAGGTATGTTTTATATTTCTCACCATAAACCCATTTTCAATGTCAATTTCCAAATGTATTTTTCCATTGAAAGTTTCATTCCTTCCCTATTCCTTTTTTAAATGTCATTATTTACATGAGACCATCACAATTATAAGAGACAACCAACTTGACACCCTGACATTAATAAACAAGCAGAACAGAGCCTTCTGTGTACTGTATATTAGCCAGTTCAGTCAGGACCATTACAGTATAGTCAAAATAATATTAATTTATATTTGCAGTTAGTTATATTTGGCGGCATGACACTGTTCTTTGAGCTCCATGTCCTTCTATGTGCATACATGGAAAGCCCGAGGCAGGGAGAACAGCAAGAGACCTCCCCACAAGGTACAGAACAGAGCAAGCATCAATGACACCATGACATTGATTAAGTCAGACACAGCATGAATAAAGGACGTGGGTTGCAAAAATGCTAGCAGAGGAAGCGCCAAGAATGGCTATAGGCTAATGCCGTTTAAATAGGGCACCCTGCCCAGCGAGTTTGGCCAATTGTATGCCATGCCGTGGTCAACTGGGCAATCAGATGATTGAGATCATGGCCGAGCTTGACTTCATAGCCTGCCTGAATTAACGCTGTATGCCCCGGTTGTGTTAAGATAAGGAATTAGCATTGGTTGCATAACAGCAAACACTGCAGAAGCATAGACAGCAAGGCTCCCCCCCTCCCCAGGAAATTAAGCAGCACCCCCTGCCCAGAGAGGGGGCGGGACTATAGTTCTATTGGCGGGACATGGCACCGACACACATCGTAATGCTACTGCTGGATGAGAATGCAGAACAATCTGTATATATATATATATATATAGATGCAGCATCCGTATACATGAGACCAGTGACTCATAGTACTGATGACAACATGGCATTAATAGGCACAATACAATAGTACTGATGGCAACATGGCATTAATAGGCACAATACAATAGTACTGATGACAACATGGCATTAATAGACACTATACAATAGTACTGATGGCAACATGGCATTAATAGACACAATACAATAGTACTGATGGCAACATGGCATTAATAGACACTATACAATAGTACTGATGACAACATGGCATTAATAGACACTATACAATAGTACTGATGGCAACATGGCATTAATAGACACAATACAATAGTACTGATGGCAACATGGCATTAATAGACACAATACAATAGTACTGATGACAACATGGCATTAATAGGCACAATACAATAGTACTGATGGCAACATGGCATTAATAGGCACAATACAATAGTACTGATGACAACATGGCATTAATAGGCACAATTCAATAGTACTGATGGCAACATGGCATTAATAGACACAATACAATAGTACTGATGGCAACATGGCATTAATAGGCACAATACAGAGTAGCGTGCCTCCTGGCCTGTGGCAAGATATCACAGTGGTCAGACAGGTACCAGTATAGACGTTGTGTGATTTATGTGTGAATCAGTGTAGTATTGAGCTGACTCACTATTGACTCTGTATAAGATGGTGGGCTTTTAACGTGAAGCATATATGCCAGAGGTCTTCAACAGGGGATCCGGGACCGACCCCTAGGGGGTGCTCGGAGGTACTGCAGGGGGTCCTCCAAATTATTTGATCCCAAACTTATCTTCTTCGAAAAATTACAATGTCAGAAAATATACAATAACGTAAATACAATCTGTGCTATACATGTGTAACTGTCAATGATTGTTTTAATGGCTTAGTTAGTGGCTTACTTTTATACATGGCACTATAGGCTGCCCTGCACATTATTGTTGACCCGGCAACTAAATATTTTTATACAATACTGAATGTAATAGTGGGTCCCTGTGCTGTGTCTCTATCAGCCAAGGCGTCCCTAAATGAAATATGCAAACAATTTAAATTAGTAGTAGTAGTAATTTTCCAATATACTGTAGGTATGTTATCCTATTGTTAAATACATTTACTTTTAACATGGCTCAAATCTGAAAACCACAATTATATATCCACATAAGCATAATGATGTACATTGTTTATGTAAAGTACAGTTGCTCTAAGTTTGCTTTGTTTCAGTACAAGACATATGCTGCTCACTGAATATTTCACTGCACACAGAGCAAGACAGTGCTGGACAACTGTGTTGTCTTGAGAATATCTGCCTCCAACCACTGTGTCAGTCAGTATTGGCCACAAATAGACAAATAGAGTGTTTACTGAAATCCCCCTTGGCCAGTACAGTCCTGCCCCCGTCCCCGTCACCCCCCACCCACCCGTCCCACCCCCCTGGGATGGTTCCCTGGGCTCCTATTTCCATCTCATCTGTGTGAGAGCTCCGGAGCTGGATGATGCCTCTCCCCTCATTAATTCACCGAGCCTAATGATCAGCCCTGCATAGCTTTAGTGTGGCAAGCCTATATACGAGCAATACTTCTGTTGAGCTGCACACGAAAGCTGTTTCTACCACAAACCATTTCTGGTGGAGTCTGCACAGTTTAATGAAGTTTAACAATCAATGCTCGTTGTTTAATTACAAAGGACACCTGGCATGTGTGTGCGTGTGTTGAACTGTACTGTACCTGGAACTGCAACAATTTGTCTTAACTCCTGCTTCAGACTCATGATGTCTTTGCAGAGCTGAATGTCGTCCATCCTAAACACAAGACACAAAGATAAAAAGGTCAGTTATATAACCTTATCTGAAGGAAATGTCAAAACACTAAATCAAATAATAAAAATAAAACAAACAACACACAAACAGATCACTCACCAAGGAACTCCACACATCATTCAATTATATTATTAGAGCAAATATCTGTAAGATGACCATGGAGAGAAGTGTAGGTTAAAATGCTGTCTTGTGACGTAACACCACCAGTCAGGTCAACACCTGATAGACCAGGGCTTCAGTTCTCCCTGTCTGTCTTCACACAGCGAGAGCTACCAGGGCTTCAATTCTTCATGTCATAAATCAGATGAGTCATCCACAGCCCCCACCCCCACCCCATACGTCTCTCACTCTTGTCAAGGCTCCGTCACTCGCTGTCTTAGTCATACCTCACTCCCCTTATCTTGTGTCTCTCTCAGCGCTCCCCTGCCTCAGTGAAACACCCAGCTACCAGCAGCCTCTATAAATTGACACACCATCTGCTAGCGTGATGCGTATAATGGCTGTGTGTGGCCGTGCGTGTGTCCGTGCACAGCGCACGTGAAGACGCACGTGATCCAATAAGGTAGCAGGTGCCCAGCCGACAGCTAGCCAATAAGGAATAAGAGCCGTTACATGGCAGCAATAAGGAACAAGAAGAGCCGTTACATAACAATAAGGAACAAGAGCCGTTACATGGCAGCATAAGGAACAAGAGCCGTTACATGGCAATAAGGAACAAGAGCCGTTACATGGCAGCAATAAGGAACAAGAGCCGTTACATGGCAATAAGGAACAAGTGCCGTTACATGGCAGCAATAAGGAACAAGAGCCGTTACATGGCAATAAGGAACAAGAGCGTTTACATGGCAGCAATAAGGAACATAACACTTTGTGTTCATGTACTCACATGAAGCGCAGCTCCGATTCCCGACGCACGAGCACCTCCCTCAGGCGCTGGATGCGGGCCATCTCCACTTCAATCTCATCTGGAGCCATGGTGCTCTCTGCCATGCACACATCCGAATGGCCTGTACACGTGGATGGGACGATGAGGACGAATGGCGGGAGAGTTAATTAAAAAGAACAGAGGCAAATTATATGAAACAGAATGTCGCGTATATATCAACGCTTTTCAAAATATAAGAATAAAAAAAAAAACTCTTTAATGTTAGCACTGTATAATCATCCCAGCTGAACTTCACAGGCCATGCAGGAGACGAAACAGCCTTAAATCCATGTCTGTTATGTTTTTTCTCTGGTTCCTGGGCAAGGCGCTTGAGGCGAGCTCAGCTGTTTAAATTAGGTTGAATGCAGTTGTGCTGTGTTAACAGTAATACAGCCACTGTGTGCGCAACAATGCATCCCATTTACAAAGGTAACACTTCAGTGAACTGAGTAACAATGCAGCCATGCATAATGAGAGGGTAATTAAATTCATTTAATTTGACTTAATGTGACTGTGTTCAGTCATTCTCTGCCAAAGGATTTTATCGAGGGAATTTATCCTGAAGACTTAATGTACACTGTCAGGTATTGCCTCCTGACAAAGAGAAATGTGTGGTACCAGCAAGTGCTGTCAAAACACACAGATATACACATGTACCTACAGTATGCATTAGACAGAAACAGACTCAATGCAATGACTCAACTAAGAAGCATCATGGTACTGTGTGCACAGTGTGTTATTAAGTGTTAAAACACTTCAAATTACTCATAACACTTGATATGTATTGATGTCAAAACATGCCTGCGTATATACAGTCACCTAAGGGTTGTATTGTGTACAGTATAACACAAGGTGATCCTGGACATGACTATATAGTCACCTAATGTGTACAGTATAACACAAGGTGGTCCTGGACATGATTATATAGTCACCTAAGGGTTGTATTGTGTACAGTATAACA
>JAODUH010021708.1:2213-25189 GCA_027564835.1 Typhlichthys subterraneus
TATCTGCTGCATATATACCTTGCACTCAGGACATGTGTGTATCTGCTGCATCTATACCTTGCACTCAGGACATGTGTGTATCTGCTGCATCTATACCTTGCACTCAGGACATGTGTGTATCTGCTGCATCTATACCTTGCACTAAGGACATGCAGTATTTCAGGCATGTGTGGATCTGCTCATATTGGTCTCATTTAGTTTTCTGCTCCTTTAATCTGTCTCTTTCTTCGTAGAGGCCCTATTTCCTCCCTGCCTTTGTGTGCGGGGTACTACAATTACCTCTCTTTTGTACGCTATAAGCTTGTAGTCACGTTTCATGTGGTATTGTTTACAGTACACCTGCTTGTGTTTCTTGCAAGAGCTGTAGGTTGAAAGAAACACTTGTTCAGCAATGCTTTGCGTGCGTGCGCGTGTGTGTGTGCGTGTGCGCGTGCGTGTGCGTGTGCGTGCGACCCATTTTAGGTCATGAACAGTACCCTAGATAGTCTCCTGCAGGAGGAGCAGGTACACAATGATCGGTCAGGACAGACTCAGTCATGCATTTCCCAGCTGTACAAAGAACTGGCTTCCCAGAAGGAGAAACTGGACCGGGCAAGCAAACAGGTTTGATGCACACTAATTTCTTCACCTTTTTTTTTTTTCTATTTCTTTTTTAAGATGCACTCACTACACTTCACACCAGCATAAACTGTGTGCTTTAAACGCCTACGCTATAAATCATAGTAAATAAGGAGTGAACTGATGCCTGCATAATGTATTATATATGATCAGTTATATTAACTCATACGCTATTTGGTCATAATTTATTTCACCCCAGCCTATTTGACTATGTGCCAGTTTCAAGCAAGAACATTTTCATTGGAGATCTTCATTGAAAGGTTGTTTTAGTCATGGACTAGGCTTAATCCTGTGAAACCAGCCCTAGAAGTGTTTGTGGATTTAACATCCATCCAGTTCACTCAAAATGTACTTTATTATCGTGGCATCTGGCTTTACTGGAGTTAATGGTCTGGTGTCAGATTTAACTTAGTATACCTTTAAGCTTAATGTAAGGTATGGCTGTAAAACAACATACTTCTGTACACAGCAAAATGCTGTTGGTGACACGCCCACCAGACCAGAAGCGTTCCATTTTTGCTTTCACTGAAATGTATTACAATGCTCCATCTTTGCTACATCTTTGGTTAACTCATGGTTCATTTGCTTTCCCACGCAGATGTTACCGTCCATTTAGCATTGCTGTTAGCGTAATTTGCTCTATTCGCCCAGGTCTCCAAGCTAACCAAAGAGATTCGCTCAGCGAGGAAGAGCAGGAGCGAGACATTTGAGGAGCGAGACATTGAGCTGAGACAGGTGAAGGAGTTCAACAAGGCCATCAACAGGATGCTGCACGAGGCCTTGGATGCAAACCCTGACCTCAGAGTGGTGATCGAGAGATACTTGCAACAGGTAGAGCAACGTCACCTTCACGTACTGTTGTATGCTAAAGTGCTAATTGGTTAGCATTTTAAAATTATTTTTTAGCAGAATGTGCTTTTTGGGGCTTTTCTAACCGCTTGAATACTCACAATGTGAAATGGGATTACGTGACATTGTTAGTGGCAGCATGGCATGTGATAATTTAAAGGTACCCTCCTCGATTTGTCTGGAATTCACTTTGTGTTTGAGACCTTGCAATACGAAACGATTGTTGCACCTGAGTGCTCCTCCTACGCCGCCTCTACCCCTCCTCATTTAAAACGTATATACCGGGGTTTTATACATCTGTATTTTGATGGATCGCAAAGCCCGCCATACACACCGCAAGCGATCTGATCGTTGCTCGTCGCTTTGTAGCTGAAAATTGTTCGCTTGTTTACATTCCAGGCTTTGGTTGCCTAGGTATCCCTCTCGGATATTTCCCAGTCAATCTGTAAAGTCAAGGATATCCTTAGCTTCCACTGGTCGCCTGAAGACTTGTTTAACTCGGCACTCGCCCACTTCGGGTCACCGTCCGTTATTTCGCCTGTTGCCGCTTCAAGACGCTGAATCTCCTTCACTTTCAATTATCTCTTGACGCTACATGGCCCCATCATGTCTGTGGCTTAAGGCGCGCTGTTTTTTTTTTTTTTTAAAGGAAGAAACGACCGTCCTCTTGTGGAACTGTTCATTTAACATTAGTGAGGTTTGCATATTAACTTGTGTCTGGACGTGTCACCTCTGTCTTCCTCTCCCCAGGCTAACATGACTTTGCCACCGCGCTCGTCCACCACAGCCAGCCGCTCCAGCTCCAAGTCCAGCTCCAAAGCCAGCTCCTACTGCAGCTCCGCTCGCAGCTCGGCTTCCTTCAGGTTACACTTTTACCACAGAGGCCTGCTCTGTCGCACGGGGCTGCCCGCGGGCTGGCTTTCAGACCCGCTTTGCTGTCTCCACAAGGCACACATGCTAGCTTAAAGCTAGCATACTAGCTTAAGGCTAGCTATCTTAAAGCTAGTATTGTGCAAGCAGTCTCTTAGCTTTGCTTGTCTCCAAACAAAGTATACATAATTCTTACCTCACACCTCAAATGTGTATATTGTACATACATTATTATAAAAGCATATAATTGTATCCGTATTGTTAAGCCACACGGCCGAGTAAAATGATTTATAAACAATCACACATCTCTCTCTCTCTCTCTCTCGCAGGTCCAGCGGGGGGTCCTCGGCCAGCGACAGCCCCAGGACCCCTACGGTGTTGTCCCCCACCCCTGCCACTGTAGACCTGGGCCTGGGCCTCACTGTGACCACTCCTCCGCGTGCAGCCAGCAGCAGCAGCAGCAGCAGCAGCAGTAGCCGTGGGAAACGTCTGTAAAAATAGTCCATAGCAGGCTTCTGATTGGTCGCCGTTTAGTGCCGTGACCTTTTGAGCTACACCTCAACCACCCTTTACACTGCATATGCAATAAACATTAATAAAATATATACGAATGCACATTGAATGTTAACATTTATATAACGTGTTTTTCAAACATGTAAAATCTTCTCCAGTTGCATACTTCTAATATCTAGAAACGTTGGGGTGAAATGAAACTAAGCATGCTTTGCATACCTTCAAATGTATTTTGATGTGCTTTAGAAGTCGTACTGCTATTTTGTTCAATATGAACAAAACTCCTGATGCTTGAATGTTTGTGATGTGATTTGTTGGGTCTGGTATGTACCAGTTCAAACATTTAAATACTAATTAAAAGCAATGTAAACACTCCAATTGGTTGATGTATATATTTTATTAAATAGAGTAAACTAGAACTGCAGGAGAATAAATAAAATAATTCTGGATGTAAAGACAAGCATGTAGGAAAATACTGTTAACATAATATTGGCAGCTCCATCTTGTTTTTGAGAGCTGGCATATGCTTTAGACTTTATTTATACCTCTCCCCATTTAAAAGTATAGTGTAGGTTTTAGTGTTTCAGTGGTGCGTGTAATGAACGGTTCACTTGAGCAGTTTGTTCCCTATGAGGTTCGTAGTTAGCCGTGTCATTTTGTCTTCTCTACAAGCAAAATTGCAGGGAAGCTCACTAGTGCCTCAGTACTTTTTTAAAAAACAGAGTAGGAAGATAAATTCTGCCCACAGAAAGCTTCTGTTAGATGCAGTGTCATGTCAGAATTCTACAGAGATTGGTATCAAGATGGAGACCAACTGCTGTCCTGGAAGGTTTATGCCTGGCAGCTACTAGTGTAGGCTACTTAACGTTTGAGTGTACAATACTCATTTTATCATCAAATCCAAGGTCTAAAGTTATGTTCCAGTATGGTAGCCCATTGAAAGAAAATGTTCCGATTAGATTAGTTTACATAAAGATTGTTTAGCTATTGTGTAGGCCTATAGCTTTACCATTTGTGATGCATTGTCTTCATTGTGTTGACCTGGGTAGTCCAGGTGCAGTAAGGTGCCCCACCTATAGGCAGTTCTTTTTCAAAGTGGAGGCATTTGAGACGAAAAGCAGTATTCATAAGAAATCGTCTATAGGAGACGCATCCTAATTGACACCAAAAGCAGCAAGACTGCACACTCCAACACTTACCTTAGACTGGAAGCCAGGCCCTCGCTGAACTACAGCATGTGGCTGATTCTGTGTGCCATCTGTTTAGCCTTGTCTAATGGCAAGGAACAGCTACATCTTGTTTTCACTTTTTTTTTTTTATGTACAAAGGTCTTAAGGAAGTTATAGTCCTTTTGGAAGAAGTCATAATAATCATAACAGTAAATGTAGGCTACTTAATCTTAAAGAGCAAATAATTAATCTCTTATTCTATTTTATTGAAAAAATATGGTTATTGGTTGTGTAGCTACATTCTTTACATCACGAGCAACCAGAGAAAATGCTCTACACTAAGTGAAGATATTGTTTATATATCGCACATTGTGTGATAATAAATGCTGTGATCCATGATCTCCAGTGCAAACCATTAGCTACACCAGCACAGACAGTTTTCCATATTCAACCATATTCCCACCTCAGTCAACACCAACTGGCAAGTGTTGCCATATATGTTTAATTTAAAACAGTTCAAATATACAGCCTTAACATTTATTTACCATTAATGTATTGATTGGTTGTGTATTTACAAATAAATAGATATTATTCAAGCAGCCTTCAAGTCCAGTCATGAATTTAATGAGACAACTATTCAACTGGTCATCCATAAGGTACAGGCTTTTTTTTTCCAACTATATTCAATTGTTCACTAATTGAAAATATATTTACAAATTATCTTTAAAAAGATATTTGTACAGATATTAAAATATTGCAATTTTAAACCATTTTTACATAATTTGTACATTATTGTGTAATAAGATCATTTTTTCTACTCTTTGAATTTTATCCTATGGTTATGCATACGTCTTTCAGCTTCTTGAAATTTTCCTTCAGCAGAAATTGGATCTGAAATTCCGTCTAACACTGAGGAATTTGACTAGAGTATGAATGACTCCTGATTACAAGTCTGATTGGCTGCATTTTAAATAAAAAGGTTGAACTGAATGATTTAATTCAATGTTGTTCTAATTAATAGTGAAAGTCAAGTAGTCAAGTAGTCTATACTGGGAAGATCCTGCTTATTTATAAATGTGCTTGTCTGTCTGTCATGACGTATACCCTTATGTCGCTGCACCAAAATCTAGTACAAATATAGCCTAAAAAAGTCACAATTAATGATGCTGTATTAGGTCTAAGATATTCTGTTGAAAACTATTTTCATTTGCCACTACATTTATTCTGCAGTTCATGTGATTAGCCTCCGATTTAACCTTTTAATGTACTTGACATTAAAAATGTAGTCAGTGATTGTACGATAACAGTCTAATTCAGCGAACAGCTGAACTAGCTGCCTGCAGTGAACTAAAAAAATATATAATCTGGTGTTTCTACACCAGATTATATTTGCTCTTGCTCATTAATTTGGAACACAAAGTTGTCCAGAGTCAATATTATCTGTCTTGACATATCCTATTATGTTGCTACATCGAAATACAGTAAAATATATATATATATATACACACACATTATCTCACAATTAAAGGCAGGGTCAGGCATTCTTGCGAACTTCGAGCTCAAATCACAACAGTATCGCTCTGTGGCCCTCCTCGGCGACGCCACATTGGAAGGCATTGTGAAGCAAAGCATAGTGCTACGGCTTTGTTGATACAAGCGGTGTTCGCAACTTTGTTTATTTTGTTACTATTTACGGATCCAGGGCTGTGTAGGAGTATCAGATTATTGTTTCAACATATGCAAGCAAAATGCGAGGAGATATTTGTTGATTTTGACAATGTATTAGTTTATAGCTATTGCAAGACAAATGTAATAATACTGTTAGCTCAATAATATTCAAATAAAAACAAAAGCATTCATTTGCCACTTGCCCATATACATTTATTCTGCAGTTCATTTAATTTCACCTTTTAATGTACTTAACTTGACATTAAAGGTTTGCGATTGTAAAATAATACACTGTCTAATTCAGCGAACATCTGAAACAGATGCCTGTTCGGTGTGCTGAAAATAAAAAAATAATCTGGTGTTTCTACACAGCCCATTCTCTTTACCAAGGAACAAAGTGTTCCAGACTGCGCAACAATATTCTAACCTTTGCAATACATTACCATTGTGCGGTAAGAGTTGATAAGAGTTCAAATGACACATCTTATCCAGAATGACACCTTTAAGTGCATGTGTCTCAGTATAGACACATTCTTTGTAGTTTTTTTACAAACCTTTAACAGATTTAAAATATTAACAATGTTGTGATATTGTTATAATGCAATAAAAAAAAGTTACCATTTGCAAAAGAATGAACTGATATTAGGTTTATGAGATTACCAGCTATTGCTATATCCTTAAAGGCCATCATGCTATGCTAGTGCTCCTGAGTCACAAGGGACACGATACATGCTTCACTGGAAAAAGATTGTGAAACAGCAGACATTCACAGACATGCAGAGCATGGCTCGCTGTCAGAGCAAACCCCCCCAACCATAGAAGTGATAATACTGTACCGTACCAATCACATGGTCTGGCGAGGCTATTTGATTGGTACAGTTCAGTATTAGTCAGTTTAATTTCACCGTGAGAATCAGTCTGGAAAGCCTCGGAATCATTTTGAATGTGTCCGAGTAGCAAATTAACTTTCTAATCAGCTATGTGTTTATAGCTATACAGGCTGGTTTAGGTGTGCCGAACATGGTGCCGACAGCGATAACGACCAGATGGTTCATCCAATCAACTGCCAAGTGTTTTTCTGAAAGTACAGCCACTCACAAACCGTTTCAATGCATGGCTCCCCAGACGGACTTTTCCTTTGGCATGTCAGGTTACCAATCAGGCATCTCAAGGTCTCAGGGAGCTCATCTCATCATCACTACTGTAACTGCTGCTGTGGCCCTTAGCAAAGAATGTGCTTTTACTGCACAAACCAGCTGTGTTTGAGGAACACTGTAGCACTCCGGTCCTGAACGACACCTAATACATGTACACAGTATTTACTGTAATGCAAGTGTTGAAAATGAACCCTAATGAGTTCAATACAATGGACAATTATACAAACGTTGAATTTGTCCATTTTTTTTAATTTAAGCTTTATCGATCATTCAAATGTAGCACTTTGCAGATGACATATAAAACTTTTTTTTATAAAACAAACAATAAAAATAAAACATAATTCCCGAGAGTAGCAGCAATATGCAAATACATGTGTTGCATCTTAAAGTCTCTCTCTTGCTCCCTCTCTCCCTCCAGTTTTGCACAAGCTTTGTGATTGTTTTTTGAATGCAACCTAAGAAGAGGTGTTCAAAACACCAGTGTGGATGTACAGTCCAGGAGCTTTACAACACGTACTGTAAAGAGAGAGGCCTTCTTCTGAAATTCAGCACAAAACCACAAATTAGCTTGAATATATCTGATTACAGGGAAATACTTGAAAATATAAAGTGTATATATATAAAGTACATACAGTATAAATGTATGTATGTATGCATGCATACATACATAATGTATGTATATTTTATAAGGGATGGCTCTGATACGATACTGAGATCAGAAATCGGTCCGATAACAACTTAAATAGCTGGATCGGTATCGTTGACAATTGGACAGTTGTAACCGATCCATGGGGCTGATACAATTTAATTAATTTACACATATAGGTCTAGTGTCAAGCATCAGCCATGTCTAACTTACTCAGGTCACACTATCAGCAGCAGGTTTCTAAAATGCAAGTCCAAAAATTGTCATTTACTTTGCTACTTAACTTAATTTAACACTGTAATCGGATCGGTACCGTCCGATACCCAAAGTGCTGGTATCTGTATCGGGACTGAAAAAACTCGATTGTGCTATCTATCACACGCTTTGCATCCAATTAAATAATTGGAGATTGAATGCTATTGGCTAATGCAGAAACATATCCATCTTGCCACAGCATCCAGTTTCTGAATGTTATTGGCTAATGCAGAAACATATCCATCTTGTCACAGCATCCAGTTTCTGAATGTTATTGGCTAATGTAGAAACATATCCATCTTGCCACAGCATCCAGTTTCTGAATGTTATTGGCTAATGTAGAAACATATCCATCTTGCCACAGCATCCAGTGTCAACCAAGAACAATGTGGACTTTTAATGGGAACTTTAACTTGGCATCAAAAATCCTCACAAATACCCACTTTGATGGGCGTAGAGAAGCCCTCTACTGTCTGTCCATGGTGGTCTGGTATCAAGCACGCACGAGTGGTATCGAGACGTCTAGTGGGAGAGGGATGTGCATGGCTGCCGTGTGCCAGTCTTAAACGTCGGTGGCACTTCAATGGGTTTTGCCATTTGCTTGTGTTTCCGGTTCAACATCCAGTTCTGCCAGGCAGCCATAGCACAGTATCTGGGTGTATTTGGTGGCAAAGGCTGGGGAGCAGATCAGAGATGTGGAGAGAGAGAGAGAGAGAGAGAGAGAGAGAACACAGTGGTAAGTAATGGGAGTGAAATGATACATACACGATAGGCCGCCAAATATAGCTTATGTCGCTAATCAGTGATTGCTAATGTTACGAGTGGAAATTGACATATCCATGTATAGCACAGCACAGTCTGGAATAGGGAAAGCTGGTACAGCCCACAATCTAAGTAGGAACATGGAGCATATTATTACAGGCACTGACCCAAATCTCCTGGTTTACATAAGCAGCAAAACAATAAATATTGCTTATTTATGGAAGAATATTGTAGCCCCTTTGTGCAAAACAACATTAAACAGACATTATACATGCAAGTATAATAAGTGGTAACTTTCCTTTTCCGAATAGAAAAAGTTTAGTATTCTTTTTAAAAGCATGTGTGTTTGTAACTTACCATTTAGCTGCCCAATGAATTTAGGCCTCCTTTCTTCAGGCAGGTATATGGCTACAAAATACACAGGCACCCCAGACAAGGCAATTCCAATTCCAATGAATGAGTTAATAGTGTCTGCGTACAGAGGAACGATGACTAGAAACAGGCTGCAGAAACAGTACACGAAGGGGAAGAAGAGAGAGAGCTGTGGAGAGAATATCACAATGTTACTCTGAGTACTGGCAAACACCTTGTTCCCATTATAGCTACAATCTCACATATTCCCCAGACAGTTTCATTGCTATTTATGGATGGATGGATCGGCTGCGCAACTACGAATCAGATTTCTGTTTATTCAATAAAATATTTTCAATTTACAGTTTAGACAGATTTGACAACCCGCTGCCTGGCTGCAGATATATTACACACCAGCGTCAAACGGCAATGTTTGCCCATGCAAACAAACAAACAAACAAACAAAAGGCCGCTAGCCTGTCCATGCTTTTAGCCTGTGCTGCGTCCGATACCTTGACGGGCCGGTGTCTGTCTGGCTGCGTGAAGCGGAGGTATATGAGGCCGGCCACAGAGAGCCCCACATAGAGCCAGTAGCTGAAGCTGAAGTAGTTGATGAGCTGGAACACGTCCTCCACACACAAGAAGATCAACCCCATTAAACCCTGCGACAGAAACAGAAAGAGTCACACTATAGCTTTATATAAAATAGCTAGCTATAGCTTTATATACGATAGCCAGTTTGCCGATTAGCTATCATCTTATCTTGCTGCCTGAACAACGCCAGGAAGGTCATAAACCCTTTCCTTAGTGACCCAAACAAAGGACGGGAATTGGAAAGCAAACTGTATGTATGCCTGATGTGTAATGCAATGAACCCTAACTATTTTAAAAGGTGGAATCAGCGATTGTAAGCTCATACACCTATTGTCAAATTCAGTTAATATCTGTCCACATTCTGCTATCTGTCCATTCGGTGTTCACTGAGAAAAAAAAAACCTGGTGTTGATACACAGCCCTGGCTCTGTAAATGGGAAAACAAACAAAGTGGTGCAGACCGCACCACACAACACTATCATAGCCTTGGCAGTGTGTGTTCAATGTGTTGGGGGGGAAAGGGGCGGAGCCTCTGAGAAAGTCAGCGCCCCGTGGCATGGAGAGTTGTTTTCGTTTTCCATCGCATATCAACAATCTTTCTCCAGCATCGCTGACTCCACCTTTAAAAGACCTTTAAAGGCCGCTCACATTGAACAGCAGGGCAGGCACGGGAGTGTAGCGCTCCACGTGGATCAGGCTAAGGCTGTGTGGAAGGTGACCTTCTCTGGCGCCTACGAAGAACAACCTGGCGGAGAGAAGAGGGGAGGGAAGGTGAGACGTGGCATTACGCGCACCATCTTCACCACCTTCAACGTGGCCAACTAGGGGTGTTGTGAATACCTTGAAGCAGCGATGACTGAGGCGTTGAGTCCTCCATAGCAAGACATGGCTACAGAAATAGGAATGATCCACTTGAATGGCCCCAGGACCGCGTTCCCATACGTCTGTGGAGACAGAAATTGATTTCAAACGCTAAGGTTTTCTAACGTCGGGTGCACTGTACAGCTAGTAGCCTTGTATCAGTAACAGTCTTGTTTCAGTCTGGAACCTCTCAATGCAAAAGCGTTTGTCGAACGGGAAGAACATGACCTGGGTGAATCAGTGGTGATGTGGTAAATGTCCCCAAATTTACGACATCAGCGTACGTTACACGTTTCTGTCTCCAGCGGCAGGCTAGCTGTTTTTAAACGTTATGATTGGGAGAGATAAAGGAAGGTAGTCCAATCATACGTAAGGACGTTTGCCTGAGATTCATTAGCATCTTTGCAGTACCCGACTCGATCTTACTCCCCCCTTATGTAACGCCCTATATGCCCACTATCCATTATAATGGATAAAAAAGTAACGAATTATTCATTAAATAAATTCACCCCTCGTACAGCTCTCATGAAAGTGGAGACTAGCTATAGAGACCAAAACTGAACTTGAACTAGGCTGTTTTGCTGTAAAGTTGGGTTTGACACGCTTTTGCAGCCAGCCTCAAGTGGCCATTTGAGGAACTGCAGGTTTTGGCATTTCCGTGTTGTATTCATTTCTCAACACCGAAAGGTTCCCACATGGGCATGAGCCACTCTGCTGCGGGAGGGGGATTCACCCTCAAACCTCATCAATGATATTGTAATGCTAATTTCAACCACAAATTATCCTTGGTTTTCCTGACGTTAGTTTCAGAGTAGTCTCGCAGAGCCAGCCTTTACATTCTACTTGTGTAAAGTCTGGGACACAGCGCTGGCTACCTTAATGAACTGCATTTATATAGCGCTTTTCACCTATCACCCCGCTGTGCCACTGCGCAACTTGCCGCCCATTGTCTTCCTCGGCCGATCAAACTTTTCTGTCTAAAATAAAAAACTAACACCTGACCACCGGGAACAGTTAAGGGTAGGTGTCTTAGGTGTCTTAGACGGTACTTTTCCGTCTAAAACAAGCGCAACGCAACTAAGCCACACAGCCAGCAGACATGTCTCCACAAAATAAGCTGAATATTGCATTCTGCAACATTTTCGATAGAATATTGACCAACGTGATATTGCAATAACGATATTGAGTCAATATATTGTGCGTGCACCCCTGGCTGGTAATGCAAAAGAGGCGGTGCACGTTTGACTTTTTATCAGCATTTTCTTAAATGTATCTGCATTCATATGCAGATATCTGTAAAAAAAGATTGGCCCAACTCGACACCATTCTCACATCTCAAGGTACTAATCAGACTGGAAACGTACATCTTCTCTGTGTGCTAGCTAGATACGCTGGCACCACAGAAACATTCTCTCTTGATCCCCAGAGGCTGAATCATCATCAGACCGGCCGACCGCCAGCCAGCCAGCCGACTGGTTCAGAGACGCACTTCAGTGCAAATGTGTGCAAGAGGAAAAAACATGCTGCCTTTTAGCAGAGCAGCGCTAAACATAGCAACTAGGTCAGAGAACATTACCACAGCTACGGCATCACTGGCGAGCAGAGAGGGCATGTCTAGCACCACGTAATATGCCACATTGGTCAGCAGGTAGATGATGGCTACTATGGGCATGGAGATGGCAATGGCCAGCGGGAGGTTCCTATATGGGGACAGACAATTACACTGTAAACATAACGTGTGTTCAATTTAACTTCGTTTAATAGGCTGGTAACAAAATGGATTGCAGTCACCTGGAGGTAAAAGGATTTTATTTCAACACTAATATATATATATATATATATACACACACACACACACACGGTATAACATATTTCACCATATTTTTACACAAATAATTTCTTCATTAATTATTATCATCTCTTTTTCTACACTTTTTGTGTTTGAGGCTTTTCATAGCTCTAAAGCCATTAGTCCAAATGCAAGAAGAGGGGGATGTAGAGAGACATAGCTCTGGTGTGTCACTTTGGCATATGCCTGATGTATAAAAGCACAAACACACACACACGCTTTTTTATATTTTGACTCGTTTTGTGAGTTTGTGGCGTGCTGCATGTGAGTAGGGGTGGCCGATGTTTGCCCCATCGGCCTAACGTGTAATACCTTTCAGGATTCTGGATCTCCTCCGTCACATGGTTAAGCGTGTCCCAGCCAGAGTAGGAGAACAAGGCTGAGTACAGTGCCAAGGAAATGGCACCGGGGTCTGTCGTAGAGCCCTCAAACGGGCCGTCAAAGTTCTTGGTGTCCCCTGGCCGAAGAGAAGAGAAGAGAAGCATCACTTTAAAGGATCCATATACCATCAGGTCTGCCACTAGATGTCGCACTAGAGCACCAGCAGCACAGATCAAAACTAATCATCACATCATAGTGTGGAAACACCAAAGATATAACATGACAAATAACCGGTGGCGTGTGGTGCATTAACCAGGCGCCCCTTCAGACACACTGTAAGCGTACTTGCTGCACTGTACGTTGTCTAAATTACTTTTGTTTGGCTAACAAAGAAAACACCATGCATCTTCAGGGGAAAAGCAGTGAAAATATGTATTTACATCTTAATGTTTTTGTATAAAAAGGGGAAAAGTTCAATAAGCTCTGAATAACTTATTGTCTTGTTTTTGTCACCTCTACTCTGAAAGGCATGACTGGCAGCATAACTGCCATTTCCATGAAGAAGTCAACACTGTAGCCGTGATTACATCGATACCATCGCCGCTCTGTGACTTACCGGTCGACAACTTGAGGATTCCTATGATGATGATGAGGAAGAGAGCCAACAGCTTGGCATAAGTGAAGATGTCCTGGACGAGGGTCCCCCACTTCACGCAAGCACAGTTGATGAAGATGAGCAGGCCTGAGCCAAGCAGAGGAACCAGAAGATACATAGTGTTTATGGTAGTTTTAGTCATGTATAGGCATTCCCACATGCATGGTTACATGTGGTTGTAACCAGGGTAGGTAGGTAGGTAGTCTCCCTGTTCATGACAACTGTACTGTAACATTTATAAATAGCTCATCAGCTAAAAATATAATAGCCATAGATGTATTCCATTATAATAGATAGGGGGGCATTACAGGCGGAGTGAGGTATTGCACAGTTCTTGAGAAAACCTATGGGTTTGTCCATTTACATATACACAGTCTATGGTTGACATCACGGAGGGTTGGTCCATTTATATACTGTCTACGGGTGACCTCACGGAGGGTTAATTAATATTTAAAATATCGTATAGGGCACCATTAAGTCACACAGTCAGAGGAGGGGTTCTTACAGAGGCACGCAGCTGCGATGAGGCGAACCCCATCGTACGGCGCCATGCAGGTGGGGTAGAAGGCCTCCAGCAGGTATTTGGCGAAGGTCAGCGAGATCACTGCCTGGCTGGCTGGCTCGATCAGCAGGATGGACGTCCACAGGCGCACAAAGGCCAGGAAGCCACCAAACGACTCCAGGATGTAGACATAGCTGGCGCCCGACTTGCAGATGGTGGTGCCCAGCTCGGCGTAGCACAGGGCGCCAAACATGGAGAAGATGCCCCCGAGCGCCCAGACGACCAGCGACAGGCCGTAGGAGGAGCTGTGCATCAGCACCCCTTTCGGTGAGATGAAGATTCCCGAGCCGATCATGTTGCCCACGATGAGGCAAATCCCGTTGAGGAGCGAGATCTCTCTCCTCATCTGCATCTTCTCGTCTCTCCCCACGCTGGGCAGGCCTGTCTTCAGGTCTTCCAACGACGCGGCAGTCGAACTGGGGCATATTGTTTGGGACACGGCGGCCAGCTTGTGCCGAACTGCTGCCATCCTGTCAACACAGCTGATATTACAGGGCAGGTCAGACGAGTTTATTTCATGTACCATGTGGGTGTTTTTTTGTGTGGAGTGGCAGTGGGGTTTCTCTCACCTAAATATTGTAAACAATTATCCACAACATTTAGAATATCGCAGATAGCATTTGTCTTCGTTAAGTAAAATAAATGTTATGTTGTTCCCATTTTGTCAGTTGGGTTATACTCATGAGACATGCGGACACGCAAAAACAAAACATAACTCGTATCAGAAAGGTCCCTTAATATATGAGGCAAATGTGTTCGTTGCTGTAAAGAAAGAGCACTTACCTTCTATTCAGAAGAACCGTGAGCAACAAGATTCTCCCTTTACGGCACTAATGCTCTCCGGTGAGTCTGCAAGTTTACTTCCAATGGATGGCAACAGGACAGTGTTGCAATCCCTAGAGCTCATAGGACAACGGTTGCGTCGTGCACACACACACACACACACGTGCCCACCAACCATACTATTTTGAGAGAAAGCTAGCCTCCCGTTTATTACTTGGAGTCCATATGTTAGGAAGGCAAGCTAAATCTGAAAGAACATACTGTGTTTATACCATTTTATGATATATAGCAGTGTACACTTCTTTGGGTAAACGGTAAATTCACCCCCACAAATGCAACAAGTCTTGGCACTGGAATAAGAAATGACCACAGATGCTACACTATAGGCAACATTACAACATAAAATGTCATATTAACACAGTAAGGTTGCCTTCTTTAAACCCAGTGCAATTGTGCACCGTGGTTCAAGACAAATCTCTCCAGTGTAAAAATAGGTCTTCTTTTTGGATGTGCCCAGAAGGAAATGGCATGCTGTTACGCAATGACTCATTTCTACTTAGAGGAACAAATCTAAGAACAGGCTACAAAATTATAAATGGCACATGGTTGATACTAGCTGATAACACAATAAATCTAAAAATATTAGAAAGTTTGACACTGCCTGTTAAGAGGTTTCACACTTAAAAGCCCTCCTTTGGTGGCATCTTGAAAGCACTGCAGTGAACTAGCATGCTTTACATGCTAGTTCATAACATTTTGCACGCATACCCTTCAGCATTCAGGGACAGCACTGCAAATGTTGAAAGATAAGATACACGTGTGCTTTGATGGGTGTGGTAGAGTCTAGACAATCGGTGCATTAATGCGTGTGTCAAATACAAAAAATTAAGCAGAATTGAAAAAAGGAGTACACATTTTATTTTAAATTAAATGTAGTCATGTATTTGCTGAAGAAACATTCTTACAACTGCACTTAACTGTACATTGTCTTATTGAAATCAGCATACAATGACTGTAGTTTTGCAAAATGCTAAGTGTATCAAAACAATGGATAAGTTAACTGTCATCAAAATGTTCTATAAAAACATGGAAACTATCATCTACAATACAAAATATGTTACAACACATTTAAGGCAGAAAAAAAAGAAGCCAAAAACATGGAAATTGAAAGCAAAAACAAAAGATGGAGGCACAAATATAAGTTAGAGAATTTTGGAAGCATGTCTAGCTTGTTTTCACTTCTTTAAAACTGTGCACTATTCTCTTTATCAATGATCATCTTCATTTAAAGTATGTTCTCTGATTTCATGCCTTATTCTGGCTGGAATTACCCTTGTAGTTGAAACCAGAGTTTTACAAATAAAATACAAACATTTTGTTTGAAACTCACTCCTCAGTAAAAGGACTATACAGCTCCCATAACTTAGCTTTAAACATAAAAGAACAGAGTTAGCGCATTTATGGTTCAAATACAATGCAAATACAGTTTATAGGCCTATGTTGTGACTAATTGCTACTGCTACAGGTTTCAGCACCATAGTTTGAGGAAGTGACGTTGGTTATTGGCGTACAGATGTCTCTAAAGAAAAAAATAATAACAACAATAAGAATAGGAAAATGTAACAGATAAAAGTAAAATACCAGAAAGCATGTTGACTTTCAGATATTTTGATTTAACCACAGAGGGAGAAAGCTCAGAGGTTTGAAGACGGTTAAAGAGCTCTGACACACATACTGTGTGTGTATGATCTACTCACTCCAATCAATATAGCACCATTACAACAGCCTTTAAGTTATACAGAAGACAACGAGGCACATTCAATTTAGACATGTCATGCATCGCAGCTAAAGTACATCCCTATTGAACTGCTAGATATGGCTAAAGACTTAACAGTAAAAGTGTATTAAAGACCCCCATAACATATACATTTCTAGATGTGATACTGTAGATGATTAAAGTAAAACAAATGGGGCAGATATCCTTGGTCTATTTTATAACACACACACACAAAGATTCACGTAGGTGTACAAACTACTACCGTTAGCTACACTTAATATATTGCCACAATACAAATAAATGTTTTATAAATAAGGCACAAAAAAAGATAACACAATGATTTAAATAAATGCTGCTTTCTTCCTTAGAGTATACAGGAATGATTAAAAACACCAAGCACGTAACAGCCTAACAGATTTAACCAACTCTATCGAGAAGGATGATCACTAACTAAATACCAAACCTGTAAACTAGAACAAATTCATTCAATCTGCATTATCTAATGCTAATTATTAAACAACTTGAGTCTATTTGACCTAGCAGGTGGACAGCTCTGAAAACCCACTAGCTTTTCAAAGTGATGTGTATCTTCAGTAAAACCCCCAAATCAATCGCTTGCTCACTTCAATAAACATAATGTCTACAGTCTACCCAATCAACATCTATTAGGTTCTGTTATTATTCAACTAGCGCCTATTGGCGACGGTCAAATCTTTGCAGACTGACTAGAGACCAACAGGACAGATTCATCTTGTATAAACGCAGCGGAAGGAAATGCTACAACTGGAGTTGTAGAAGCATGTTGTTAAGAAACAATGGAACCCAATGAAGGATGGAAGAGAAGGAAAACAAGACAATTATAATTTCGATTCAATAAATACAGCGTCTAAACAAGATACTTCACCCTGAACGCTGTCGTCACGTGTAGACGTACTGTAGTAACAAAACCACCTACTGGAAGGTTTGCCTACAAGGTTCACCATCGCACGAGGCATTTTCACTTTGGCTCTGGATTTGTTTTTGGATTTTTAGGGTGGTGGAGGGGCGGTGAGCTGCTCGCATACCGTATTTTCCACAACGGCAGCACAGGACAGTACAGTGGCGCTTGGGCGGAGCAGTCCTGTGCGCGTGGCGTCGTGATCCCCGAGACTCCCGAGAGCACATTTTCCCACTGCCGCTATTGCGTCGCTCCGCTATATATATTCCTTGAAGCGTTGCTGGACACTGTCAGAGGGGGGCCTCCGCTGCCTCCGTTGGCGCCGGCGGGGGAGCCGTGGGCGGCCGTGGGCGAGCCCAGGTCGGCCGGGTAGGGCTTGAGACCCAGCTGTTTGTTGTCGCGCAGCTTGCAGACGATGACGCGGCAGAACTCCTCGCTCTGGCGGTGGCAGGTGTCCAGCAGCTGACGAACCTTGGCGGTGCGCGTGGGCCGGTGGGCCACCAGCTCGTAGTCCTCGCGCATCAGCAGGGTGCGCGCCAGCAACGCGTCCAGACTCTGGTTCAGGCACGCTTCCGTCATCTGCAGGATGACCTCCTCCCGCCGGCCCGCCAGCCAGGTGCCCAGGGGGCCCTGCGAGGGAGGGGAGGGGTCTTGTGGAGGGGCAGGCGGTGGGGGGAGGTCTGGGGCGAAGAAGGAGGGGTTGTGAGCATATGGTCCATGGGGACATGTCTCTTCATTAGTTACATATTATTTGGTTATGTATGTGTTTCTTATTGTTTTACATGTATTTGCAAGCGATCATGTACAATTTTAAGCATAAATGTTGCCATTTGATGCATTGCATCAGTTAACCTAAGGCTATTTTACATCTTCATTTATTCAATTGTAAAGCACTTTGAGCTGCAACCTTTAGATGACATACATGTAGTAGTAGTAGTAGTAGTAGTAAAAATAATAATTATTATCATATATGAATAATTATAATTATTCATCATAATGGTTTAGGACACTGTACGTCTAGTAAACGGTCTATTCTATAGTCGCTGAACACATGACTCTGCCGCTGCCTTCAGCCAACATCACGTCATCCCACAGTCACTAATCCTGTATGATGAGCTCCTTGTTCAGGTTTAACTGGGAACTCATACAGTAGTGGTCGACTTCCACTAGTGGTGGGGTTCACCAGAGGCTTCACGATACGATATTACTGAGATACTTATGCCACGATACAATTTTATTGCGATTTCATTAAATATTGCGATATCCTGCAATATATCACTTTTTCCAACTTCAAATTAGGTCCCCAAAGGAATCTTTATCGTTCATCCCACATAAATTGTATTGCTGCAAAATGTGATTGTCAAGCCAACTAACTGAAATGAACATGTCATAAATATCTAAAACAGGAAGAAGGTGCAGAAAACCACTATGAATAGTGACTAGGTCACTATTCATCACTCTGACGAAGGCAATAGCCGAAACGCGTAGGTGTCCTAGCCCATACATTAAAGGCTTTTTTATTTTACTCTGCTTGAGTGCCTTGTTTTGTTGAAGTTGCATTACCACCTAGTCACTATTCATAGTGGCTGTCTGCGCCTTCTTCCCGTTTTAGATTTTTATTCCTCTGAACAAGAGCACCGGTGGATGCAATTATAAGTCAGATACCTGAAGCACTCCTGCTATCACTTTTTCTAAAATTATGTCATAAATATTGTACACAGTTAAATTCTCATGTGCAATTTACATAATGAAATTGTGATACTTGGCGACCATGTATCAATACAGTAATTGTCATGGGAAATTTTGTGATACTACATCGATTTTTCTCCTCTACCCCTAGCGTCCACTGGCTATGTTTACATGTACACTTAGTATTCCACTATTATTCAGAATGGGTTAGGGATCATGTAAATGGTATTCCATTTGGATAATACGAATAAGGGCTTTTTCTGAATGTAGCAAGACACGTGGAATGTGCAGATATCATCATCATCATCATGTACAGCAGATACAGAATACGAGTCTCGTGGGGGTTTTACTGCATTTTATAGTTTTGGGCCTGCTGCCTGCCTGTTGGTGTACGGTGACAATGTATGTGCATGTCTTACTGCCAAAAAAAAAAAAAGAGAGAAACAGTATAAGCAGCTCCAGCCATTCAATTTTTCTATATTTAAGAACATTAATGCAGTTTGAAAAGTAGGGAAAATTCCTCTGTAGAACGAGTAAAGTGTAGCTTGGGATGTATAATTGGAATATGTACAACTGCGTGTAAACAGATAAGTAATAGGTAATATTCATTTTAAATGGACATGTAAATAGCTTAATGCCCCCCCCCCACACACTTATTTGGTTCAGTGAGCGCATTAGAAAATAAGTTACAGTACCTTGATGCTGATAACGAATTGTTAGATTGTCCAGTTGGGTCTCAGTCTCTGTGTCGGGAAGGGCCTTGAAAGGTATGTTCAAGTTATTCATGTGTTTGGCAGTCAGAGGGTATTCGTTTAGATTGTTGACCGGACTATGTTCCCTCAGGGGCTCTGGGGATTCCAGGATTTGGGACATGAACGACGCATCTGGATTAGAGAGTGGGAGAAATACAGGTGGAATAAAACTGCACAAACCATCCCCACATCACACAGTATTCTCTCCGTGCTATTAACAAGTGTAAATTCAAAGTGTTTATCCCCAGGTAACAATCTAGTCAAGAGATCTTATAACATTAGTATTTTTACTGTATGCAGTTTCATGTTAAAGGCATGCATTGTAAAATCCATTAGAAAAACCCTAACTAACTAACAAGAAGTCGCACGCTATACAAAGTACCGACACACGCAATGCAAAGTACCAAGACACACACAATGCAAAGTACCAAGACACACACAATGCAAAGTAATGTAAAGTACCAAGACACACACAATGCAAAGTAATGTAAAGTACCAAGACACACACAATGTAAAGTAACGTAAAGTACCAAGACACACGCAATGTAAAGTAACGTAAAGTGCCAAGACACACGCAATGTAAAGTAACGTAAAGTACCAAGACACACACAATGCAAAGTACCAAGACACACACAATGCAAAGTAATGTAAAGTACCAAGACACACACAATGTAAAGTAACGTAAAGTACCAAGACACACGCAATGTAAAGTAATGTAAAGTACCAAGACACACACAATGTAAAGTAACGTAAAGTACCAAGACACACACAATGTAAAGTAACGTAAAGTGCCAAGACACACACAATGCAAAGTACCAAGACACACACAATGCAAAGTAATGTAAAGTACCAGGACACACACAATGCAAAGTAATGTAAAGTACCAAGACACACACAATGTAAAGTAACGTAAAGTACCAAGACACACGCAATGTAAAGTAATGTAAAGTGCCAATTTACACGCAATGTAAAGTAACGTAAAGTACCAAGACACACGCAATGTAAAGTAATGTAAAGTGCCAAGACACACTCAATGTAAAGTGTAAATGTGTCAAGACTGGTTTGTTAAGCTTTACCTTTAGTGGGCGGGAGGCCACAGCTGGTGAGGCTGCCTGGTTGGGACACATCCGTCTCCTGGGAGGAGCAGGACCCCGAACCCGAGGTGGAGCTCTCCTGCAGCAGGGAGGAGGAGGGCATCTGGATTGACAACATTATAGACATTATAACGGGGCTAGCATAGGCTTGAAGCTCACCCCGTGGTGAGCTTCAACTTCACTTCAGTAGTAACACGCAGTCAGCAACACTCTGGAACACCTCAATGCAAAAGCGTTTGTCACCCGTTTAGAAAACAAGCGGGCCAATCAGCAGACAGCTGAGGTGTTTCCCAAGATGATGACGTCATAAGTGAGTAATTGTCAGTCAACTACAGTTGCACATTTGTTAATTCAGCTGTTTGGAGTTGTCTCCTGTCCTCCTGTTGTGCTAATGTTTGGTGTTGGAGTAGCCTCGTGTGATGCAATCCTGATCCAGCCAGCTCCAGTTTGATCTCGATACGCGTGTCAGTGTGGAACGCCTCCTACATCCTAACTTGTTTGTCATAACGCCGGTGCTAATACGTTTAAAAAGGGGAAACTGACTGGCCAGGGGTTGGGGCTGTCCTTCATGGCCTGCAGGGACCTCTCCTCCTGCCGCTTCTCGCACGCTGGCTGGGCCGAGCAGCACACAGGCCTCCTCAGAAGCTATGGACACAGACCAGGAAAGCAGCGCTAGATACACTGGATTCAGCTCAAGTTGATATACACACACACGCACACATGCGCGCGCGCGCACACACACACACACACACAAGCCCTTAATCACATAAAATAAATAAAATCACATAAAATAAATAAAAATTATGAAGAGTGTGAAACCTCTTAACAGGCAGTGTCAAATTTGATGACAGTCCAGATACCGTATAAGGCTCGTCCCTTAGACATTTAATCAATTAATGGTTAGTGGCATTTAATAGTGTATAGGCCACAGGAATAAAAGGAGGTTGTGATCCCATTAGTTTAACATTTAGGCATATTATTCCTGATATTATTGTCGAGCTTAAAGGGGGTATCACACGTGCAGCACGGGTTACTTTAAGTCTTGTCTAGGCTACTGTATGTGATGTAGTGCTAATGGATTGAGATGTAAAGCTAATGGAAAACAGGCAGAGAAAAAGTCTGAGAAGCTAGGTGTGGGAAGGCCAACTGGATCAAATATAACTGCACCCTACATTATACTATACTAAATTATTATATATTATACTAAAGAATAACACTGCTGTGATGTGACACGTGAATGCTTGTGTTAATATTCACAAAAGTTTTGGTAAAAAAAAATTTTTTTTTATAAAAAATACATAAATCGGGATTTATGGTGTGAAAATGGCTCTGCGTGTCATATTCAAGCTCTGCTGGCTTTATGACGCTGACGTAGATTATGGGGTTTCAAACCGCAATAGAAATAAAGACCAGGTTATCAGAAATGCAAATGTGAAGACTTCCATAACTATATCATTGTACAGCATTACACCAATCACTGAAATTTAGAAGTAATTTACTGCAAATAAAGTGATAGATTATTGCTCTGAAAACAGACACACTTATGTTAAGATGGCAAATATATGCATAAACTATCTAGTCCGGGCTTCACCGGGGGAAAGGTAAGTGAAACAAACTCACCTTTGACTTCTTGACCTCCAGCACAGCCTCCAGGAAGTCAATCTCATCATACCTCCTCAACATGGGCTCCAGCTCAATAAGACAGTCTAAACAGGCAGTAAAATCATAATTGTTAAAAAATAATAAAAAAGCTAGGAAATTAGTGTGTGTGTGTGTGGGGGGGGGGGGGAGCTATCAAATGCCTCCCTATTCACCGCATGTAGAGTCACATTTACACAGGAGTAATTGATACCAATGTATCTCTGGATAGGAATATGTGCTACAGGGCAATGTTGTCATGTGGTCAGTTTTGCAATTCCCTTATAAATTGCAGAGGTTGTCATATTTAGCCTTAGTCATGGTTAACTTAGCTCATGGGGGGGGGGGGGGGGGGGTTATTAAAAAAAATATTTAAGGGCAATTAAAGGCGGCTGACGCATATAAATATGTCTGAAGAAGAAACACAATCTGTAGTTGTTGACAATGGTTCTGGTATGGTTAAAGCTGGGTTTGCAGGAGATGATGCGCCCAGAGCCGTTTTTCCTTCGATTGTCGGACGTCCGAGACATCAGGGAATAATGGTAGGTATGGGTCAAAAAGACAGCTACGTAGGAGATGAAGCTCAATCCAAAAGAGGTATACTAA